>APFE031528001.1:639333-650906 GCA_000404065.3 Pinus taeda
GTGGGAGCACTCATTGGATGCAATCAAGTTTTTCATGTATTTCTCATATTTAGTGTGGTAGGGTCCATCAAAAGTATGAAACAAGGTACTCCTTGGATGTGAATGAAATTCCGCATCCAATGAGTGCTACACTCGAAACTTGAGTAAAAATGTTTAGAGATAAGTTGAAAATATGAATTGAAAAAATAGTTCTTTTAATCTTTTTAATTTTTTACTTCAAAAATGGTGAATTATCCCCATGGATGACATCATGATCTTAAATTGTATTGGTGCTTATAAAGTTGATTTTGGATGTACATTTTTTTAGGCCCATTTTTTACCTCAAAATTTCTCTAATGAGAGTTAGTTCCTCGTATTTAGAAAATTTTTAATTCTAGTTAGGTTGAGGTATATTCTCCATCAATTATATATCTATGTTAATTTGGGTTGAGAGATTTTTTTAACTAAATGATTGTGCAATCAAGCCATTTCTCTATCGTGATAAAAAAATCATGCACTTATACCATAATATTATTTGATTAATACAAGTGTACTTATGTAATTATAATTTCAATATCATTAATTAAGATTATGCATCAAAAGAATCCATTACTCAACTTTTTTCACATCTTGATTTTATATTCTAAAATGAATTATTCTATGTCAATACACACCTACCTTGATTAATTTGTATCAACATTAATTGATATTGACTATTACTACCTTAATTATCTTTGATCTTTAATGTTAGAGCCCAAACTACTTGTATTCCACTTGTTAGTCCACTACTCCCGCTAAAACAGTTGTTGTATTTAAAAATAAATTAAAAATAATAATTAATTAATTAATATGAACATTAAAAAAATAATTAATTAATTAATTATTAATTAATATGAACATTAATTATTAAGATGAAAAACTATTCTATAGTACTTATGAGGAAATGTGTAAAGTATCTCTATGTTGAACAATGTTTAAAGAATTACTTTAAAAATAAAAAATAATATATATAGCATAATTATTATATTGATATTTTGGTGTTAATTTTAATCTCATTTTCTCATTGATGCTCACTTGTATAGTATGGTTAATATTACAAGTTCCACTATGAAAAAATGATCCACTAAATAAAAAAAAAAAAAAAATATATATATTTTTTCAAAATATTTCACTTTCAAATTTAGAATTATAAATAAATATTTCCATATCTATATAAATAATATAATTTTCCTTTTTAATATAAAATTAAATAAATTACTTTAACTATATGTATTTAACTTAACTAACTCTATATATATAAAAATGTTCACATATCCCATCCTATTGCAGATTTTTTATTTTATATATATACACCTATCCTAATGTTAAATGATAACTGCTCCAAGTCCGTGACCTATTCTCATGCATGTTCCTTCCATCTTAAACCTTCCCTAAAGAGGTGGTCATCTTGGTGGAGTACCATACATGGAAACCAATAGAGGCCGAATATATTTGTTACTATGGTTACTATATAATCTTTGCCCAATGATTACTATGGTTTGTATTTATGGCTAATTTATATGGTTTGCATTCTCATATTACCTTGAAAGAAATGAATGTATACATTTGTTAAATAAATTTACTATGCTCATATCAAATGGTAGGTCAGTTTCATCGCCTTGGCATAGTTATTTATTCGAGGCTTAAGTTACATAGTATCACGCGCCACTAGGAAGTTAAACACTCCAGCCAAGTCATGTGTTGAGGTAACACGCGATGTTTCGTGAGGGATTCAGAACCTGGAAATCACGTGAATGTCACTTGATCACAAGTACTCTCCCCTATTCGATTCGATTAACGATGAGGAGGTCCTATTATACATCTAACGACGACGATTGTTCTTGGGATACTTATCTGACCGTAGCTCCCTTTCTTCATTGCGCATTTCCCTCTGTTATTCCTCTAACGCGCTGTAGAGCTCCACGGATTCCTTCACAACTGGAAGGAGTTAGAGAGACTGCCCCCTTCCTACACTGGGAGAGGTAAGGTTATAACATTTGGAAAGGGCCAAAACAAGTATTCCACATGCAGGTAGCGTTGGCACTCATTCTTGGCTCCCTCCTCTGTAATTTATCATTTTACGGAATCTTTATTTTGGGTTTGGTAATATTCACAAGAGTTCACCTATATATTCTAAATCCTGCCCCTACCACTCAGGAGTATATGAAGAGGGATATTTTCTTCTACAAATAATTGTATGACTTGAGTTCAGTTCTTCACTATAGATGTATGGACGACGGTTAATGTAGTCGCCTCATCTGGTGGAATATCCCTTTTGGTTTCCAATTTTCTCTTCCATGCTGGCCATCGTTTTCTTTTCCAAATTGTAGCACAAGTTATATTGACGAATTTTTCCACCATAACCTATTTCTCTTTAATTTTGTTATGGTTCCATTTCAAGTTATATATCTATGGTCTCTAAATTCGTTTCATTTGATATATGATGTGGGTTGACTTCGGCGCCATGATACTTTAGGGTAACTTCTTGTTGGCCTCTTAATGTAGTTTTTTTTTTTTTTTTTCCCTGTTTGTTACTTTAGTTGCTCAGTACAATTCTACCTGACTTCTACTAGGGTTTCCAGATGATGGAAATTCTGGTGTCTATTCTCCCCTTCAACTGTTGCTTTGGTAGGGGTTTAGGGGTAATTGACGTAGCATTGTTGACCCAGGGTAAAATTCGTCTTACATTTTTTTTTCTTCAAGCATTTTCCTCTTTTAATTACTTATTTATTTTCCAGGTGATCGGTCGTTATGCCTAAACAATTTCCATAATGGTGCTCTACCAAATCCAGATCGGTTATCCACCATTTTGGTGCCATAATAGCTATGGCTGAATTCGCAGGTATTACGTAGATGATTTGTTCGTTTACGGATGGTGCTGTAAGATAAACATGGAAATTTGCTAACCCAGTAGGAGTTCATACTTCCATTCAGTACTCTCAGATTTTCAACAAGATGGGTCGATCCCCTTCCATGTAAGAAATTTCTGCTGCCCTTCATCTATTGTCGACCCATTTTTTTTAACCTTTAATATTTTCTTTGCTTGCCCAAAATTTTTGGTTGTTTTTACAGGTACGGGAGTTTTCTTTTATTCCTTTGGGTGAATAAGCTTAGTGTGATGATGCTAAAAACTCTCGAATTCCAGGCTAGATTGAGAGTAATGTCTTTCTTGTTGAAATATTAATAATTTCAACTGTGTGTATTCCAGAAAACTACCTGTTTTATATCGCACCATCTTTCAAGTTGAGTGGTATTTTGTGGAGAGGCTCCGAACATACCGACTAGTTGACGTGTGTCTTTAGTACGGTTTCAAAACCACCATTTCCCCCGTCGATTGTATTGCCGTCAAACGTCTTATTAAATCAACGAACCTGCATCACTTGAACTTGCTTGGAGTAAATTTTTGGTTGACCGCCAAGTTTGTCAGTAAAAAGACGATAAATTAATTTCTCACTATGCTGAAGTAATAAATGAATTTATTATGATAGTTAAGTTTTGGTAAAGTCTTTAAGTTTTTATTCACTAGAAGTATGGACATAGGAAAATGTTTTTAATTTTAATGTTTTTTTATCTACGGACGTAATTATTCTTGTTTTACGGGACAAGAAAAGGTAAAAAAAAGTAATATGTTTTTTTTTGTTAACATATGCAATGTAATTTTTTTTTGTTCTGGAGTTTTGGAATGCGCAGCAGCATTAGAGTGAATAAATTTTTTTTTGGTGAATGTAAAGAAAATTTTTACACAGCAGTGTAAAATTTTCTCGAGAGACAGATTATGAAAAATGTTTTGTTTTGTTCGTTGAAATAACGAATGTAAAAATGCAGCAGCATATGTAAGAAATTTGCTTTTATTCCAGCAGTGAATGTAAGTGATTTTTACAGCAGTAAATGTAAGTTTTATTTTTACACCCAGTGGTGTAAAAATTTGTAGCTGAGACAGAGTAATTTTTTTGTATGGAACTGAAAGTTCTTAGTGAATCCTCTGACAAAGGAAGAATTTGTAATAGGTTGTTTTATTAATGAATACATAGTGTTTCCATGTGTGTTGAAAACTCTGTCTGCTCAGAAAATTTAGTTTCCCTGTGTTAAGATCCTGTGGAGAAAACAGAGCATTGTTCTCTGTTCTTTTGTGTTTGAAATTACTAGAAATTTCCAACATGGTATCAGAACTTGTCCAGGCTCTTTGAAGGTGTCAACGAAGCTGAAGGAAGGATTTTTGCTGCAGCAACTTCTCCAGCAAAGTGAAAACTCAGTAAAAAAGATTCAAAGGTATTTCTTAAAGTTTTTTTTGTGTTGCTGTAGAAGACAATGAGTTGTTTTAAATACATAGTCAAGGATTTAGAAGCATAGTTAAGAGTGAAAGAATGGCTCTAGCCAGCACTAGCATGGTTATCTGTAATACCCAGCTTCCACAATTTAATGGGAAGAACTATGACTATTGGGCAATAACCATGAGAGCCATGTTTGCTTCTCAAGATTTATGGAAGTTAGTTGAAGATGATTTTGAAGAACCAGCAGATGAAAATGAGTTTAATAGGTTAACTCACGCAGGGAAAGATCTATTGAAGAGCAATAGGAAGAAGGATTCTAAAGCCCTCATATTTTTATATCAAGCAGTGCATGAGAATGTGTTTCCAATGATAGCAGCAGCCAAGACATCCAAAGAAGCATGCCAAACTCTCAAGACAGCCTATCAAGGCATGGAGAAAGTGAAGACAACAAAACTATAGTTGCTGAGAAGAGATTTTGAGAATCTATGCATGAAGGAGTCAGATAATATTGACTCATTTTTCACACAACTAATTGGTATGGTCACACAGATAAGGTCTCATGGAGAGATTCTTGAAGAAAGGAGGATTGTGGAGAAACGATTGAGAGTCTTACTCTCAAAGTTCGATGTGATTGTCACCACCATAGAAGAGACAAAGGATCTCACAAATTTCTCAGTTGATAAACTACATGCATCACTGATAACACATGAGCAAAGATTGAATAGGAATGAAAACTCATCTCTAGAACATGCCTTCAAGACCCAGATGTCTTTTGGAAGAGGAAGAGGTCAAGGCAGAGGAAACAAGAGAGGAAGAGGCAGAACCCAAAACAAGGTGGAAGAAACAGTCCAGCAAACACTCAAGGAAGAGGCAGCAATCCAAATCAGAACCAAGGCCAAGGTAGGAGTCAACAAAGTGGACAAAATCATGCTCAAGGACAAAGGTAGGAAAAATCCAATGTCCAATGTTATTATTGTAAAAAATATGGGCATTATGCAAATGAATGTAGGAAGAAGCAGCATGATATGAGTAATAGAACTAGTGCAAATATCACTAGAAAAAATATCAGCAAAGATAATGTGTTGATAGCTTGTAATATGGCTGAAACAAAGAGTGATGATATATGATTTTTAGACTTCGGTTGCGGTAACCATATGACAGGAAACATAGCCCTTTTTTCTAAGTTAGATCAGAGTGTGAGGTCACAAGTCACACTTGGGACTGATAGTAAAGTCTCTATTATGGGGAAAGGTGAAGTAAAAATCTTTACAAAGAAAGGTGAAAATAAAACCATAGCAGATGTCTATTATGTTCCTAGAATGAAGTGTAACCTCTTGAGTATTGGACAAATTGTTCAAAGGGGTTACAATGTATTCTTTGTGAATGATGTATGCACCATCATGGATAGAGCACCCAGCAAACGATGTATTTCTGAAGTAAAGATGACAAGGAACAGGATGTTCCCTCTCAGGATAAAACCAGTTTTGAAATATGGGGTAGAAATTGCAGTAGTTACACAAGAGGCTTTCCAAAGCGAACCAAAAGATGAAAATTGGTTGTGGCACTTGAGATTTGGACATTTCAATTTTGGAGGTCTTAACTTGTTGAGTAGAAAAGGAATGGTAAGAGGACTACCATTGATAGAGAAACCAGACAGCTTTTGTGAAGGTTATATCTTGGAAAAACAACACAGAGAAAGTTTTCCATCAGGGAAAAGCATAAGGGCAAAAGCACCCTTAGAGATCGTTCTCTCAGATGTATGTGGACCGATGCAAACTCCATCACTTGTAGGCAGCCAATATATACTAACATTCATTGATGATTTTAATAGAAAAACTTGGGTTTATTTCATGAAGAACAAAAGTGAAGTGTTTGAAAAATTTTGAAATTTCAAAGCACTTGTAGAAAGCCAAAGTGGGCTACATATCAAAGTTCTTAAAACTAATAGAGGAGGTGAGTATATCTCCAAAGAATTTCTACGTTTTTGTAGAGAAAATGGAATTCACAAACAGTTCACCACAAGGTACACTCTGCAACAAAATGGAGTTGCTGAAAGGAATAATAGAACCATCATGGATATGACGAGGAGTATGTTGAAGGCAAAGCATTTGCCAAATGCTTATTGGACTGAAGTTGTACATTGTGCAGCGTATATTTTAAATAAATGCCCTACAAAAGCAGTCATGGATAGAGTGCCGGAATAAGCATGGAGTGGGAGAAAGCAAGGAGTCACCCACATGAAAGTTTTTGGATATGTGGCTTATGCACACATTCCAGATCAGCTAAGGAAGAAGTTGGATAGCAAAGGGGAGAAATGTATTTTCATTGGATATAGTGAGGAATCCAAAGCTTACAGGTTGTATATCCCATCTACCAAGAAGTTTTTTGTGAGCAAAGATGTTCAGTTCATTGAGGAGGACACTGGGGATGGAAGCATAGAGAAAACAATGAATGTTAAAAGCTCTTTGTCACATGATGAAGATGATAAGGAGATGGTTGAAATACATCCCCAAACAGCAGTGCCAACACAAGGGCAGCAAGTGACATCCTTGAGGAGAAATGAAAGTGCTTCTCCAAGCACACCACAAGGAGGAAATTCAAGTGCATCTTCAAGCACTTATACACCAAATGAAAGAGGTAAGAAGTTCAAAAATTTAAGTGACATTTATGATGAAGGTATGAATTCTTTGTTTGCTCTATATTGTCATGTTGATGATGCTATTCATTTCGAAGATGCAATTAAAGATAGGAAATGGATAGAAGCTATGGATGAGGAGATCAATGCCATAGAAAGAAACAAGACATGGGATTTGGTTGAGCTACCAAAAGGGAAAGAAGTCATTGGAGTTAAATGGGTTTACAAGACCAAGAGTAATGCTGAAGGAAAAATAGAAAGACACAAAGCAAGGCTTGCTGTCAAAGGATATAAGCAGCAGTATGGGAGAAACTATGAGGAAATTTTCGCACCGGTTGCAAGAATGGAAACCGTGAGAGCAGTGTTGTCCATAACAGCACAAAACAAGTGGAAAGTTTACTAAATGGACGTGAAGTCAGAATTCCTAAATGGAGTGTTAATGGAAGAGGTTTACATTGAACAACCTCCAGGCTATGAAAAGAAAAGCCAAGAGCACAAAGTGTGCAGATTGAAGAAAGCTCTTTATGGGCTGAAGCAAGCACCAAGAGCATGGTATAGTAGGATAGATTCTTATCCACTGGAAAATGGATTTGAAAAATGTGAGGGAGAACCCACCCTCTACATCAAAGAAAAAGATGGTAAAATACTAATTATTGTGTTATATGTTGATGATGTTATTTTCACAGGTAATGATGATTGCCTTATTGAAAATTTCAAAACAGTGATGAAAGAAGAATTTGAAATCACTAACATGGGTTTGCTGAGATACTTCTTAGGAATAGAAGTAGAACAAAATGGAAATCGGATTTTTATCTCACAAGAGAAATATGCCAATGAAGTGTCAGAAAGATTCAATGTGCAGGAGAGCAAGGCAGTAATCACTGTCACAGTGATGGGATTAAAACTCAGCAAAGAGGACATCAACAAGGATTTTGATCCTAGTTTGTACAAGAACATAGTTGGCAGCCTTATGTATTTAACTGCAACTAAGCCGGATATAATGTGTGTTGTTAGTTTAATTTCCAGATTCATGGAAAGACCAAAAGAAGCATATTGGCAGGCAGCAAAAGGAATTCTGAGGTATGTTAAAGGTACTAATAGGTTTCGCATATTATATATTGCTTCAGAATGTTCAGATCTAATTGGATACACTGATAGTGATTGGGCTGGAAGTGTAGATGATCGGAAAAGCACATCCGGTTATGTTTTTCATATGGGTTCAGGAGCCATTTCATGGGCTTCTAAAAAACAACCTATTGTAGCATTGTCTATAGCAGACGTTGAATATGTGGCAGCTACAGCAGCAACATGTCAAGCAGGTTGGATGAGAAGGTTGTTAAGGAGTTTAGGCCAAGAGGAGGCAAAAGGAACAGTGATTTTTTGTGACAATAGCTCAGCTATTGCATTATCCAAGAATTTTGTGTTTCATAAGAGAACGAAACACATTGACACAAAGTTTCATTGCATCAGAGAATTGGTGAATAGTGGAGAAATTGTTTTACAACATCGCAAAACTCAAGAGCAGGTTGCAAACATTTGGACCAAACTTTTGGGACATAAAAGTTTTGAATTTTTGAGGAAATGTCTGGGTATGACTGATAACCCAGCAGTTGAAATTAAAGGAGAGTGTTGAAATATTAATAATTTTAATTGCGTGTATTTAATTCCAGAAAACCACCTGTTTTATATCGCACCACCTTTCATGCTGAGTGGTATTTTGTGGGGAGGCTCCGAACACACCGACTAGTTGACATGTGTCCTTAGTACGGTTTCAAAACCACCATTTCCCCGGTTGGCAATGTTCTTGCGATTTTGACCTCTGGGGAATTGCCGTCAACCTTCCGATTAAATCAACGGACCTGCATCACTTGAACTTGCATGGAGTAAATTTTTGGTTGACCCCCAAATTTGTCAGTAAAAGGACGAGAAATTAATTTCTCACCATGCTGAAGCAATAAATGAATTTATTACGATAGGTAAGTTTTGGTAAAGTCTTTAAGTTTTTATTCACGGGAAGTATGGGCATAAGAAAATGTTTTTAATTTTAATGTTTTTTTATCTACGGATGTAATTCTTGTTTTACGGGACAAGAAAAGGTAAAAAAAAGTAATATGTTTTTTTTGTTTTGTTGACATATGCAATGTAATTTTTTTGGTTCTGGAGTTTTGGAATGGGCAGCAGCCCTAGAGTGAATGAAATTTTTTTTGGTGAATGTAAAGAAAATTTTTACACAGCAGTCTAGAGAGAAGATTATGAAAAATGTTTTGTTTTGTGAGATAATGAATGTAAAAATGCAGAAGCATATGTAATAAATTTGTTTTTATACCAGCAGTGAATGTAAGTAGTTTTTACAGCAGTAAATGTAAGTTTTATTTTTACACACAGTGGTGTAAAAATTTGTAGCTGAGATGAGTAATTTTTTTGTATGAAACTGGAAGTTCTTTGTGAATCCCTCTAAGAGAGAGGAAGAATTTGTAACAGGTTGTTTTATTAATGAATACATAGTGTTTCCATGTGTGTTGAAAACTCTCTCTGCTCAGAAAATTTAGCTTCCCTGTATTAAGATCCTGTGGAGAAAACAGAACATTGTTCTTTGTTCTTTTGTGTTTGAAATTACCAGAGATTTCCAACATCTCTGCATGCAGTTCCAGGTCAACCCAATCTTGTTGTTCTTTATATCTCTAAGAATGAAATCATTCAGCATTAGTCTTGGATCTTTTGATTTTTTTTTTTATAAGAAGTTGGCACGAATGTATTTATGGGATATGAAATGTACTTCGATTCCTCTTGTAAATTTGTTCTGACTACGCCAGTCTATAGGGTTTAGACACGGCCTTGAGAGCTCTTGAACAAAAGGGTTTATGTATGTCTGCGTTATTTTTTTTTATGCTCGTATTACTCAAAGCACCATGTATACTGTATTCATCCGTTCTTCTTGTTTATCTCTGTACTTCAGAATTTTCAACAATTAAGCTCCAATTATGGCTCACGCTAGCCATTTGTATTAACAATTCATAACTATTGGTGTAATGGAGGTTATATTATCCTCAATGCGTCCAGAGATATTGTTGGGGCTAACATGTTATTTTATGATATGTGTTGAAACCATAATTTTACCTGTCGTACGAGAACATTAAACGGCTACGCAAAATCAATTCCGGAAAACCACTTCACAAAACCGTCAACACATTTCGCACCGCTTTTGGTAAAAAGGTGTTTTTGTCAGAGGGCCTCCGAACACCCCGACCAGCTGCCACATGTCCAGTGTACGAACTCAAAACCACCCACTCCCCGGAAGCTAAATTTCGTTTGTTTTGTGTGAGGTTGGTGAGCGAATTGCGTTCGATCAGGTCAACGGACAAGGATTTCATTCAACCTGCTAGAAAGTTAATTTTACTTTTACGGCACATTTTATTTAATGCATTTAATGAAATGTCATAGTTTTAGGTAATACATTTAAAGTTTTTCATAAGGCGTAATTTTTTTTGGTTAACCCATAGTATGTACGCCATATAGTTTCGGGGTATGTGTGTTGACTTTAGTTCAGTGTTGCACACGGGTGGAGAAGCAATTTTGGGTTCGCCGCAGCGAATAGAAAGCCAGGGGAAGAAGAAAAAAATCTCCCGACAGTGAATGAAATTAGGATTTCTTCATACAGGTGCATGTATTTTTTTTGAAAGGAATGGGAAGGCAATGTATTTTTTTATTTTACAGCAGTAAACTTATGTAAGAAATTTTTACAGCATATGTAAGAATTTCATTTTACAGTGGTAAATGAGTAAATGTAAAAGGTTTTTTACAGTAGTAAATGTGAATGTAGATTTTACACAACAGTGTAAAAATCAATTGAAACAGAGGCAGAGTAATTTTGTTTTGGTGAAAAGTTTTTGGTGAATCCCTCAGAGTAAGAAGAAGAAATATGTATCAGTGTTTTTATTAATGAATATAAAGGTTTTATTGGTGTGAAAAACCTATGTTCTTAGAAATTTATCTTGCTTCCCTGTGCAAAAGATCCTGAGGATAAAAACAGAGCATTGCTCTGTATTCAGTTTGTTTGTTTGATTTTGGGATTTTACCAGAAAAATCCCCAACAGTGGTATCACAGCAGGCTTAGGCTCTTTGAAGGTGACAAAGAAGCTGAAAGCAAGAGTTTTTTGTTGCAGCAGTCAGTTGTTTTAAGATACACAATCAAGAAAACAAGGAATGGTCAGCACAAGCACTGGTATGGGTATGTTTAACACCCAGCTCCCACAGTTCAATGGGAAGAACTATGACTACTGGGCAATAACTATGAAAGCCCTGTTTGCCTATCAAGATTTATGGGAATTAGTTCAAGATGGTTATGAAGAACCAGCAGATGAAAATGAGCTCAATAGATTAACTCCAGGAGAGAAAGATCTGTTGAAGAGCAATAGGAAAAAGGACTCAAAAGCCCTTGTATTTTTGTATCAAGCAGTGGACCAGAGTGTGTTTCCAAGGATAGCAACAGCTAAGACATCCAAAGAAGAATGGAAAACTCTCAAGACAGCCTATCAAGGCATGGAGAAAGTGAAGACAGCAAAACTACAGTCGCTGAGGAGAGATTTTGAGAATCTGTGCATGAAGGAGTCAGACAACATTGACTCATTCTTCACACATGTAATTGGTCT
>APFE031528001.1:654651-687022 GCA_000404065.3 Pinus taeda
CTGACCAAGTGACAGCTGCGACAAGAGCTAGTACTTGTGCATACAGCACCGTCACTTCCAAGTTTGTACGAACTACCAGGTTGATAAAATGAGAGACAGGAAGCCCCAGGAGTTGTAGCATTATTGCTACAATACTGGAGCTCACCAACTGACATGGGTTTCTTGAGATACTTCTTAGGCATAGAAGTAGATCGAAATGGAAAAGGAATTTTTATCTCACAAGTAAGATATGTAAATCAAGTATTGAGGAGATTTAACATGCAAGAATGTAAGGCAACAATCACTCCCACAGTAATGGGATTAAAACTCAGCAGAGAGGACAACAGCAAGGATTTTGATCCTAGTTTGTACAAAAGTATAGTTGGCAACCTTATGTATTTAACTGTAACTAGACCGGACATAATGTTTGCTGTTAGTTTAATTTCCAGATTCATGGAGAGGCCAAAGGAAGCACATTGGCAAGCAGCAAAGAGAATTCTGAGGTATGTCAAAGGTACTAAAAGGTTTGGCATCTTATATAATGTCTCAGAACATTCAGATTTAGTTGGGTACACTGATAGTGATTGGGCTGGAAGTGTAGATGATTGGAAAAGCACTTCCAGTTATGTTTTTCACATGGTTTCAGGAGCCATTTCATGGGCTTCTAAGAAGCAGTCCATTGTAGCATTGTCTACAGCAGAGGCTGAATATGTGGTAGCTACAGCAGCAGCATGTCAAGCAGTTTGGATGAGAAGGATGTTGAGGAGTTTAGGCCAAGAGCAGACAAAAGCAACAGTGATTTTTTGTGACAATAGCTCAGCTATTGCATTATCAAAGAATTCAGTGTTTCATAAGAGAACGAAACACATTGACACAAGGTTTCATTACATCAGGGAATTGGTGAGCAATGGAGAAATTGCCTTAGAACATTGCAGGACTCAAGAACAGGTTGCAGACATTTTGACAAAGCCACTGGACGAGAAAAGCTTTGAGTTTTTAAGAAAATGTTTGGGTATGACTGAATGCCCAGCAGCTGAAATTAAAGGGGAGTGTTGAAACCATAATTTCACCTGCCGTACGAGAACATTAAACGGCGACGCAAAATCAATTCCGGAAAACCACTTCACAAAATCGTCAGCACATTTCGCACCGCTTTTGGTAAAAAGGTGTTTTTGTCAGAGGGCCTCCGAACACCCCGACCAGCTGCCACGCGTCTAGTATATGAACTCAAAACCACCCACTCCCCGGAAGCTAAAGTTCGTTTGTTTTGTGTGAGGTTGGTGAGCGAATTGCGTCCAATTAGGTCAACGGACAAGGATTTCATTCAACCTGCCAGAAAGTTAATTTTACTTTTATGGCACGTTTTATTTAATGCATTTAATGAAATGTCATAGTTTTAGTTAATACATTTAAAGTTTTTCATACGGCGTAATTTTTTTTTGGTTAACCCATAGTATGTACGCCATATAGTTTCGGGGTATGTGTGTTGACTTTAGTTCAGTGTTGCACACTGGGTGGAGAAGCAATTTTGGGTTCGCTGCAGTGAATAGAAAACCAGGGGAAGAAGAAAAAAAATCTCCCGAAGAAGAAAAAAATCTCCCGACAGTAAATGAAATTAGGATTTCTTCATACAGTTGCATGTATTTTTTTTTAAAGGAATGGGAAGGCAATGTATTTTTTTATTTTACAGCAGTAAACTTATGTAAGAAATTTTTACAGCATATGTAAGAATTTCATTTTACAGTGGTAAATGAGTAAATGTAGAAGGTTTTTTTACAGTAGTAAATGTGAATGTAGATTTTACACAGCAGTGTAAAAATCAATTGAAACAGAGGCAGAGTAATTTTGTTTTGGTGAAAAGTTTTTGGTGAATCCCTCAGAGTAAGAAGAAGAAATATGTATCAGTGTTGTTATTAATGAATATAAAGGTTTTATTGGTGTGAAAAACCTCTGTTCTTAGAAATTTATCTTGCTTCCCTGTTCAAAAAGATCTTGAGGAGAAAAATATTCAGTTTGTTTGTTTGTTTTTGGGATTTTACCAAAAAAATCCCCAACCATATAGTTCTTTGGCTCTTTTCTATAAGTTCACAATCTACTAAGTACTTGATATTTACTGCAGCTGTCCAATATGCCACTTAACATTCGTTGTGGTCATTAATTTATCATGCATGGAAATTTAAATTAGTTTACAGGGAATGGTCTTATCTAAGAATATGGTATGCATATACTGTTATCATTGTGGACTTCGTATATATTACCTCAGTCCCAATCTCGTTTCTCTCACCCTTCCACGCACTACACTATAATACTCTTGTGCCTGTAAGTCATGGTGATACTAGAATATAAATCTTTTCTTTTCTTCAACATATCATCTTCAACCTCATTTTATTTTTTCTTTAATTGCGGTCTACTATAGAAGAATAATGTATGTTCATTTTTTTTTTTTTTTTAAATTAGCATTCAAATCCTCGTTTTCGTTTAGTTCCTGATCCCGCAATCTCCGTTGCAAGTGTTAGATTGCAACGCAGCCTTCAACAAAGGTTTAATAAGACATCCCATTTACATGCACACATAATCATGTACATGTTTAACGATTCCACACCCAACCTCTCACTGTTCTCTGTGAGAGGTTATTCCATTTTTTTTATTACTGCTATTTACTGATTTTCTTTACTCCACTTTTCCTTCAGACTGGATTCACAGCGGACACCATTCAAAGTCCATATTCTTTTTTGTCAGAGGAAGGTCAAATATAGATTTACTCTCTAAGTACAACTTTAAATTTCCTAATTCAATTTTTTCTTTTAATTGTATTCTAACTTCCTTCGTCGATATAGCACACCTGAGATCGTAGATACCACCACTCATTGAACCCTTGATCTTTTAGTTTTTCAACTGCTACTTACAGTAGTATTCATTTAAATTTTCTTACTTACCACATTCCAGAAATGGTTAGATTAAACTTAATTGTTTCATAGTTAAATTTGAGGAAATAGTAACGAATGCCCCATTTCGAATGCGGGCTACCATCATGGTGTAGTTTGCATTATTTACTCGGCCACCAAATCATCTAAATAGCATTCGTTCCATACATCTAGATTTCTCCTATACGTTGCCTTATACAAACTTGCGATATTTGTACTCCTCAATCTGCTACTAAGAGACTCTCTAATTCAAATAAGTACAGCCGTTAGAAATGTTTACATAAAAAATAATAACAAGATTTTCCATGCATGCTTTGAAGATCTTGTGTGTGAAGTTTAGTCTGTGATGCATGCATACATAAATTCATCCTCAAAAATCATTCACAAATAAAAGAGAACTTAAACCTTGAATGGATGTGAGTTTATAGTATATGCAATTGTATAAGGATATGCATCGTTTCACCTAAGTTGTCGATGCATATCATTGCCTGCTAGAATATCATTCAGAAATCAATAATGAGGCATAAACAAAAACAACTCTATTAGGAAATATTCAAGCACGAAAACAACTCTCTTGATTTTTATGTGGTTTATTTTATAGATTATTTTTTCAACAGATTTTAACAGCTTCCTTCTATTAAAGTATGTGAATTTTTTGTCTGTAATTTTATTGCGAATTTTTTGTCTAGGCTTTTATTTTTTATTTTTCAGAATATATATATATATATATTATATATATATTTCTTTCTCAGTTTTGTTTTTTTAAGGTATTGTGGACCTTTTTTTTTTAGGCCTTTTTGTTTTATTTTTTCTGGAATAATGCTCTCTTTTTTTCTCTTAAGCTTGCTTCTTTTAAGGTATGGGAACCTTTTGTCTAGGCCTTTTTGTTTATTTTTATTTTTTATTTTTTCTAAAAATATACTCTCTTTTTTTTCTCTTAAGCTTGCGTTTCTCTCCCAAACTCCTTTATTCCACACCACTTAGTATTTGTCTCCAACTAAGTGATCAACATAACTTTTTTCTCTCATTATCTAAATTTTATTTTATTTTCCTCCTAGAGATTTTTATGAGACTTTTAAGGAAGGTCCATCATGTGGACTTGACCACCACAACTTTATATAAGTTGGAAAGAAGTCTTCTACACTCTAGTGTTGTTCTTGATATTTTCAAATAATTTATTTATTAACTCAATAATAATATTACAATTTCATGCACTTAGTATTTCTCTCCAACTAAGTGATCGACATAACTTTTTTATCAGGTTATGTAAATTTTAGAGATTTTTATGAGACTTTTTAAGAAAGGTCCATCATGTGGACTTGACTAGCACAACTTTATCTAGGTTGGAAAGAAGTCCTCTACACTCTAGTGCTCTTCCTGATATTCCCAAATAACCCAAATAATTTATTTATTAACTCAATAATAATAATACAATTTCATCCCCGCACAAGTCTCGTTATGGTCTCCCTTTCCATTAAATCCCATAATAGTTCAATGTCTAAAAACACTAACCATCTAAAAAGCAAATTCATAAGAGTGTTATAGAAACTTAAATAAATTATTTGAATATATATATTAACTCTATAATATATATATATATATATATAATATATATATATATATATATATATAAGAAAGATGTTGTGGGAGGGAGAACGTTGACATTAATAAAATATTTCAATATTCAAAGGATAAAGTAATTAAAGATAAAATAATATAAATACTTTTTATGAGAAAAAAATTGTAATTCATTTAATTATTAATATAAAATATAATAATAATAAATTATTGAAAAATACAATTTAAACAATGAAAATTACACATGATCTATATATAAAGGGAGATAGGAAATCACTATAGAACAAACTAAGTCATAAATTGATTAAGCAATAAAAGGGATTAACCCTCTTGACTTGCAGATCTTTTTTTCATATTTTGCATTCAATTTTTTTTTTGCATATAATGAGTTTTAATCACTCTTTGTTCTTAATAGATTCATGATTAAGATGGATATATACTCATACACATGAAATTTCAAAACCTACAAAATAAAGCAATAAAAAAATTGTATCATAGTTTACAACACATAGCCATTAATATTAGGTTACAATGTTTAGAACTAGCATCTACTATGACATTTCCCAATCTAGACATGATTGGATGTTCACATTAATAAGGGAGAGAAATAAATATGTTGAGAGCAACAAGATATGTTTATAATCAAAAGAGGCATTAGTGAGGCTACTAGTTCCTATGTTTTTTATATTTGTAGAGAGAAAATGTAAAGACAAACAATATAATATGTAAAATTGTTGCTCAATATCTCCCTTCCATACAAAAATATAATTAATCATTTTAATATATATATGAATGATAATAAATACTTTTTCATAATCTACCACCAAATTTTAAAAGTTTTATATATAAATTTATTTAGATTTAATTTTATATATATCTAATTTTATTTTAAATTAAAAAAAAAAACAAACAAATTATTTATATAATTAAAATTGACAATACATACAAGACTAAAAATTGTGTACTTATTTGGTTAAAAAAATAAACTTAAAATAAAATTGGATTTTAGCCCTCTCAATAATATGTTCTCGTCTCTTTTAAGCTTTTTTTACGTTTCAAAAGCAATACAATATAAATTTATTTCAATAACTTACAAAGAATAATAACTAAAAGATTTATACTTAATTATTAATTAAAAAATTTTTTAATTAATAAATATTTAAATCTCAGAATATTTATTTTTTTAATTTCATTAAAACAAAAGTAATAATTCTAATAAAAAAATATATATTTATATTATAATGAAACACACCATTATTAACACAATCCCAGTCATATTTTTTTTAAAATGAAAGTCATAATAGCCTCATAGCATAAAAATTATAATTTATCTTATCGATGCTACAGAGCTATTTGTACTACAGTCATTCGATATTTATATTGGCCCTTATCCTCCAACGCAAAGAGGTGTCATTCTGGATATGAATTTCCCAAAAAATTTATATAGTTTCTTACCCCGTAAAACAAATAAAGCACAGAAAATACATTCCAAATTTTAAAAATGGGGACACCATCTTTTGGGATGTTACACTACAATAATTTTTTTTAATGGGATGGTACACTGGATTGTACAGATTGTGATATAATAATTATATTATAATACAGATATTATTTTTAATTTCTTTAAATTTATATATTATTTTTATGTTTGTTAATTTAAATATAAATTTAATAAAAAAATGAATTTATTTTTTTAATTATTTTAATATAATAAATTTTTAATTAAATTTTTATAATTGAAAACTCTAAAAAAAGACATTTGGACCAAAACTAATTAGCAGGTTATTTTATATTGAATATATGAATATTGAATTAAAGTGATAACGCCTAAATAACTAACTTACATGATTACAATTCCACAGTAATTCTAGCTTTTTTGCGGCTTGGTCTCATAACTAATGGTTGTAGATACAATCTTTCTTACATATAGGTCCCATTTTAGGGCTTGAGCTATAGCTTGTACTTCGAGTAAGAGATTAGCAAAAATATAAACATTTGAGTTAAAAATTGTTAAAATAGGGAGAGGAGATGTTAAATTTAATAAAGTAATTTTAATGTATTGAGATTTAAATTTGAATTTTTAAATAAAATATAAATTTTGCTTTCAAGTCACGCTTGTAATAGTAACTTTATTAAGATAATTATGTATGTTAAATGGTAATAGTAATTTTATTAAGATAATTATGTATGTTAAATGGTCGATAGCTATAGTAGATATAAGACCACTTTTTCAATATAAATTTCAACATTATGAAGATTTAAAAATGATAAAATTAAATAAATTATTATTTTATTTTATTCTTATTAATTAAAAATAATAATAATGTGTTAAGCATATATACATTTAAAAGAATAAGTAACAAGAAAAACATAAGAAACAATATTTGCAAGCAATCATATTTTAATTAAAACAATAAGAGAAAAACCATAACTACTTTTAAAATAAATCACAATTCTTTATCATGAAATAAAAATATCCCATCAATATTACATTGAAATTAAATCTCTACTATTATTAATAATTAAATTAAAATTTTAAAATTACTATTCAAACTAAACAAACCTATTAACATAAATATTATATTACATACCTCTACTTCCAACTCCATTGTTGGAAACTAGTATATTTTTCCATCTCTAATACTTAATATATTTTTCCTAAATACTCCCATTGATGCTACTACTTATGTCTCTATTTATGTCCCTATTTATAGATATAATTTTGTAATTGTATACCAACAAATTTATACTAACTCATGTGATATCATCTTAAAAGTAATTAAACCTTAATGTTTCACTTTTCCCAAAAAAAGCCCCATAATTTTCACATAAAAAATTCTATGTGATATCCTTTTAGGATGGTCAAATGCTAGTGCTTTACCTTTCCAAAAACACCATGATTTTCGCATTAAAATATTGTCTTTGATGCGTCCTAATTACTGGTTCATCAACCTGCCACATGGTTTCGAAAACATTTGCCAAATATATTTCACTGAAACATATGACTAGTTTTGTATCTTGTTCATCACTTATTTCTCGTAGCTTCCATCTCTTGCACTTCATTTTCATAAGATAAATCACAAGGCAAGCTATGGAACTGTGAAGACAAAGTGTTTGTCATGCCATAAGCGCAGCAGGTACTTGGATATCTTTCTTTCCATGTTAATGTTGATAATAATATTCACGTTAACATTGACATGTGGTGTTACAGAGCCTGTCATAAAGTAAGGGATTGAAGGAAAATGAAAACGCACGAAAATATGTAATGAAAGTAGCATGAATTTCACTAAAATGTATTGTGAAGATAGTGGAAATTTCACCCATAGAGAAGATTGCCATAGAACGACTACACGAGTGTGTCTCCATGGCGCATCTTTAATGAAGCTTGAATACCTATATTAAATATAGAGTTTAATTTAATATGTTTATTTGTTTCGGAAGATTAATGAATATTAATTTAACTTAAAAAATGGACTTAAGGTTTGGAATTAAAATACTTCACAAAAAGAATGATACAACATGTGGAACAACGTTGAAAATTATTTGTAAAAAATAATGAACGTAATCTAAAACCAAGCAACTTGTCTTGTACAGAAAGCAATAGCCAATAGCCAGTGTCACTCAAGGGGACATGACTAATGAAGAGTTCATTATTGTTGCATACTTTTATAAAGTGATCATTATCAACATATATGACCTGTATTGTTGCCTAGTTTAAGAGTTTATGAGCTCACTGCTGAAGTGAAGATTCGATGGGCTCGAGCAAAGAAGTAGACAGATTGGAATGCGCAAGTCCCACAAGAGCAAGTAGCTGGTTATCTGCGAAATTGAACGCTCTCTCGAAGCCCCGAGAGCATCGCTCGCTAATATTCTGTCCGCCACAGAAGTTGCATCCACAAAAATGAGTGATGAATGGCCACTTCTCCTTTCCTTCTTTTAAGTCGTCAAATGTATCTACAATGTATTCCCAATAGCCGTGTAAGTTGTAACTCGCCTCCAAGAAGGTATATTTCTCTGAATCTGTTCTGTTCTGATTCAGAAGATATACCAGTGCGCTTTGGTCGTCGGGATCCCATTCCTGCGGTCTGGTTTTTATAGCTGAATTCACGGCCTCCTTGGCCTTCACAATGTTTGCAGGCTCCCCCAGCGCGCTCCACTTTTCAAGAAATGTGTAGGACCATTCGCAATTGCGGATGAGAAAAATCCCCGCGTTCAGCGCCATCCAGTCAGGGTTTTCTGCATACACCTAGAAGACAATGGAATTTCATAATGTGTTGACTAGCAATTGAATATCTGTAAATATGAGACTGTTGCCAACCCTATCATAACCGTTTGGACACTTGGATAAAAGGATTCGTATTTGTGAAGCCTCGAACTCTGTATTGCACATAAAGTATTAAATAAACTGATCTGCACAAACATTTTAAAACTGTTACAAAATTCTGTTTAGTATGATATTTTTAGATTTCGAAATATTTTGGAAATTCAATGTGCACTATGTAAGTCGACTTTATTTTTGTAAATCAGATTTATAAAATATTTCAAAATTTGCATTCCATATAAACATAGGGATTCAATATAAACCTAAGGAGTAATTTTTAACTCTGTTTTTTTGAGGTTTTAGTGGATTTTTAGCGGGAATTTAGTGAAAAACTTTGTGGTTAAATCTTGATTTATTTTTTAAACTCATTTTTGGATTGTATATATGGATTGTGAAAAGTTCACTTGTCAATCTTGTGATTTTAATAAATCCCAGTAAGATTCTTGACAAATTATATCAGAAAATAAACAAGAAAAACTTTCTAAAAAGTAATACTTAAAAACTACTCATAAAGTAATATTGAGAATAAAAATAAAAAATAAAATAATCTATAAATAATAAACAATTTCACTATTCATTTCCAAAACCAAAAACAAAGGAATAGTAATTTCCATGGTCAAAGTTAATATCCCCCACCGATAGGACTTAGGGTAAGGGTGTTAGGGCTTACAACTTCCTAGGGAAATGTTTTATTTTCACCAAAACCCTTAGGATGTTCACACATCACATATTGGCTCCTTCATTAAATACCAACACCATTCACTCCATTTAGGTTCTTTTCATCCATGGGCCACTCTCTTGTCTTCTATATCTTCTATCCATATGTTGACCTTAACATCAACTTTTCACACAAATATTTTACCAATCCATTCTTCACAAGGCTCTAATAATACTCACTACTCTAGCTTTGATACTTACCATTTATTAGATGTTAGCATCACAGAACACTTGATTCTGAAAAGATGGTAATGTCTAAAGACATGTTGTTTGATCTTATTGATCAGACAGAAGAAATAACATGGAATTTTTTGGTCTATAATTAGACTATATTGAACAATAATACTAGAGCAAAACCATCCATACCCATAAACCAAAAATCCAAAATGATTCAGGTTTAATGATTAAAACGATGATATTTTCTGTTGATAGAATTTTCTCTTACATAGAAAGACCAGCAGACTGACCAGCAGACTTCCCATATGGAATATGCAACCCGTTGTTTTTGTGTTCAGGTCTACAAACTTTTATTATCAACTTATAGCTTTTCTCAGCCTCCTTGAAAAGGAAGTTGAGATATTGAAAACCTACAAAGTACAAATATAAGGGCATGCTCTCAACTGAGAAACTTGGGATTCTGTGCGTTCAAGGTTTTAGCCGCGTGCCAATGTAGGAAGGGACTGAGAGGTAAATTATTCAAATATAACTGCCTGGATACTAGATCCATTGTTCAAAATTTGTTTACCCAAATATAAATGGGTAGATACCAGATCCATTGTTCAAAATTTGTTTATGCAAATTATTTTGTGGAAAACGTAAGTCCTAGTTTAATTAGGTTTTAAATTTGCTAGGAAAATAATGATAAGATTTTAATAAAATTTATTAGAAATTTTGGAAAACCTTAATTATAGCCGTCAAGTTTCATAATGAGGTTTTAAACTTGCTAGGAAAATAATGATAAGATTTTGATAAAATTTATTAGAAATTTTGGAATACCTTAATTATAGCGCTCAAGTTTCAAGATTGAAATTTTGAGTGTTTAGAAAATTTTAATCGTGCTAAAACCATTTCCCCTAAAAAAATATTCTAACACTCATATGTGAAATTCCTTACCTTCCACCTAGGTAGAATAAGAAAAAAAATGGTGAGATTCCTGGGATTTTTGCCTTCCACCTACGTGGACAACGCCAAAACTTAAATGTAATATTTATTGGAATGCGTTGAATGTATAGAGAAGTTTAAAATGAATTTTCAATAATGGATGAACATGAACATTTATTTCTTCACTAATAAATGAAAAGGCTTTTATAAATTAATTTTGCTTAAAAGTTAAATAGCTTGCCTTCATGGTATTCATGTGACTATACGTGTCTAATTTTTTAATATTACTCGGCATAGCATGCCCTGAACAAGAACAACTTTTCAGGGAAAAAAAGTTAGGTCTCTAAATTTTAAGCTTGTTATTATAATAACCGAAGTTTAGATTTATAAATTTTCGAAAAAGAAAATTCGTGGGTGGCTGCAGCTTCATGGATAGTTCGCCTACCCTAAGCTTAACCTGTATATTAGTTTCATCGGATGGCACAGCAACGAGCAACGAAGTCAATCAAATGGGTGGCTGCAGCTTCATGGATAGATCGCTTACCCTAAGCTTAACCTGTAGATTAGGTTCATCGGATGGCACAGCAACGAGCAACGAAGTCAATCAACGGATTTATGGTAATTTTTGGATGATCCGAATTTACAATCTGGTGGAGAATAATATCCAAATGTTTATTGTTGATTTCGAGATATTTAAAAAGATTCCCAGATGTTACAGAAGTTTCAGAATTTACAATCAATTACACGGATATTATAACTTGGTCGTGGTTGTAACTACATAATGGAAGGGTACAGCAGCAACGTCGACACTAACTTGGCTACTGTAACTACTGGATCTTTAAATGGCCTGCAGGCACCATCCAAGTAAAAAAAGTTCGAATGTGTATAAAGTGTCTAAATGAAATTTGTTTTCATTGTGGCATCAACCCATTGAATAACTACTTGCTCCAAATATGAAACACTAACAAACCGTTTACACAAGCAGTTCAATTAGTCTCCGCAGGAAAATTCATTTATACAGGGAAAAATAGGTCTAGAGTTTCTTACACCTACCATCTATATCAACGATCGGTTTAGATTACGGCAACTATCCACTCAATGGGTAGTTGCTCCAAATATGGAACGCAGACCAACCTTATACATTTACAAGGGCAGAAATTGCTTTATAATTTATGTACCTACAATCCATATAAAAATAAATATATAAAGCAATTTACATGAGTGATGTATTCATAATATCAGTAAATATCTGAGCATAAATCAGTGATTTATTCCTAATATCACATCATATGCTGAGAGAAATGTTGTTCTCGTAAAAAGTAACAACATGAAAGGGACGTAGGCCATCCAATGAAAGGAGTTGAGTTAAAATATTTATATTTATATTTTATTTTGATTTGGTCTTATATTTAACAATTTCGGTCAATTTCTTATTTGGGTCAAATAAAAGCTTAAGTGAATATTTTTAACCTCTTTCCTTACTATTAATCTCGTCTCAATATGTTTTTCATCAAGTTAGCATTATTCCAATTAAAATTCTACAAATCTTTTGCTTATTCCTTAGAAAAATATTTGTTAACATATCACTTGGCTGTGTTTATTTTCTTCAATAGTATGAGCACACCATCTAACACTTCATGAATCCAACCATATCAAACATCAATGTGTTTTGTGTTAAAATGATATCCCGTGGGTTTTTGCTAATTGAATGGTGCTTTGATTGTCACAATGCTACACATTTGTCTTGTTTTATTTCTAGCTCTCCCAAGAATCATTGCATCCAGAACATCTCTTTCCAAACCTCTATGACAACTATGTATTCTACCTCTATTATGGAGACGAGTACTACTTATGTATTCTACCTCTGTTGTGGAGAGGGGTACTACTTTGTCTTGTTTTATTTCTAGCTCTCCCAAGAATCATTGCATCCACAACATCTCTTTGCAAACTTCTATGAAAACTATGTATTCTACCTCTGTTGTGGAGAGGGGTACTACATTTTGCAGTCTAGACATCCAAGACATTATTGTGCCTACAAAACTAAACAAACAACTAGTGGTGGAATTTCTAATATCCACATCTCCATCCATATTTGTGACATCATTATTATTACCAAAACATAAACAATAATTACTAGTACCCTTGAGATACCTCAAAATCCACTTTACCACTTACCAATGTTGTTTCTCTAGATTTGAAAGGAACCTTCTCACTACTTCCATTGAATGTACAATATTTGGATAGGTACATATCATGGAATGCATAAAGTTACAAACCGTTGAAACATGCATATGGGATTTTACTTATCTTTTCTTCCTCATCATAAGGGCACAAATCAACAATAAGTTTGAAATGTGATGCTAGGGGTCTACCAAATGGTTTGGAATCCTTTTTATTATTCTATCTAACACATTCACAGTATATTTATTTTGTGACAACCACAATGTTTTGTTCTTTCTATCGCGTATGATTCTCGTGCCAAATATTTGTTGTGGTAGACCTAAATCCTTCATCGTAAATTGACTTCCTAACTCATTATTCAACCTATTGATCATGTTCTTATGATGTCCAACAATTACCATATCATCTACATACAACACTAGCATAATATACATTTCTTGGTCATACATCTTGACGTAGACACATTGAACAACCTTTAGTATTTTGAAGCCATGCTCCAACATAAATGAATCAAATTTCTTGTACTATTAACAAGGTGCCTGTTTCATCCCATAAAGGCTCTTTTTCAACCTGTAAACAAGGTTCTCTTTAACTTTCATCTTGAATCCTTCTAGCTACTCCATTTAAATTTTCTCCTTCAAGTCTCCATGAAGGAAAGTTGTCCTCACATCTAATTGTTCACATTCCAAGTCTAAAGTAGTAGAAATACCAAGAATAACTCCTATTGATGACATTTGAATAAAAACACACGATTTTTTGGTAAAGTCAATACCTTCTTTCTGGGCAAATCCCTTAACCACTAGCCTTGCTTTGTATTGTTCATTCTTCTCTTCCCTCTCATGTTTAAATGTGTATATCCATTTATTTTGTAGGGAATTCTTCCTTTTGGAAGCTTTACTAACTCCAAATTTTTTTTGCTAACAGAGTGTCTATTTCTTCCTCCATTGCTTTCATCAATTTTTTGTTAGTTTCCACTTCACAAGCTTCCTAAAACCAATGAGATTCACCTTCATCAGTTAGCAAAATATAATTTGATGGAAGATACCTTCATGAGGGCTCATGAGGCCTAGTAAACCTATGAAACAACTGTGATGGTGTGGTTTCCTATTGAATCTCTTGTACATTTGGCATGGCAAATTTCTTTCTTCTTTTTTTCCATGATTTTTCCACTTGTTTTTCATCCTGTTCTTATATTGTTTGCCCAAATTCTTGCAATAGTGGGATATTTTCTTGCTATTTTGTAAGTTTGTCAAAAAATTCCTTGACCTTCATATCACCTCTAGGCATTTTATACATCTCTAATTGATAAAATATTGCATCCCTTCTTCTAACTATTTTTTTATTAACTAGATCCCATAGATGGTAACCAAACCAACCATCCACATATCCTAGAAAATTATATTTCATTGATTTATCATCTAATTTGGTTCTATACTCTTTTTAGAAAATGAATAAATGTTTCACATCCAAAAATTATTTGGTGAGAATAATTTGCCTTCTTACTGGTCCAAATGTCTTCAAAAATACCACTCTATAGGGCCATATAAGGTGAGTGATTGATGAGGTAATAGGATGTTCTTACTGCTTCTGCTAAAAAATAATTTTCCAATCTGAAATTTTACAACATACTCCTCAACTTCTCCATGATAGTATGATTCACCCTTTCTACAATACCATTTTGTTGGGGAGTACCAGGGACAACCTTCTCATGTTTAATGTAAAACCTTTACAATAATTCTTGAACATATTGGAGCAATAATCTCCACCTTTATCTATCCTCAAACACTTGAGGAATTTGTTATTACTCTCTTTCAATACCAAGATGAAATTTTTGAAATATCTCGCATGCCTTATCTTTACTTTTCATAGGGTAAGCTCAAACCTTTTTGAATACATAATTTATGAATGTGAAAAAATATTATACTCCTCCTAAATACTTTACATTCACAAGCCCAAACACATCAAAGTTTATTAATTCTAATATTTTTTTTTCCTTCTTGGCCACCTCTCATAAAAGAAAATCTTCATTGTTTGCCATAAATACAATTCTCACAAAGATCAAGTTCATAGGATTTCAAACATGGAAGTAGAGTTTTACCAACAAGAATTTTTAGGCCCTTTCACTCACGGCCCAAGAGCTTATTCCATAACATTGTTGAGTTTCCTTCTTTTTCAATATCAAATGCATATATATCTCTATTGTTGCATTATTTTATACGAGTTTATTCTCTTCAATCCTTTAGCCATTACCAATGGCCCCTTACTAATTTTCATGTCACCTTTCCCAAAGGTTGTAGAGCAACCTTCATCATCCAATCACCCCATAGAGATCAAACTCATATGCATCTCTGGGACATGCATTACATGTTTCAGCAAGATACCATGTCCATATGTTGTCTTGATCTAGACATCTCCTACTCCAACAATATTATAAAATATAGTACTTCATAAATGTACTCTACCATGGTAACCTTCTTTATATGTAATAAAATTATTATTACATGGGGTAACATGGTGAGATGCCCTAGAGGCAAGTACCCAATCAATGTTGCTGTTAGAAGTATATAAACAAGCTTCTTCCACTGAAATAGTAAATAAGAAATCACTTTCAAAAGCAACAAATAGTGGTATCACCTTGAATTATGTTGGTTACTTTTGATTTGTATTGGTTGATTTTTGTTCCTTATGTTCCTTCTTCCAAAAACAACAATCCATTTTGTGTTTTCCTAGTTTTTCACAATGAAAATAAGTAAGCCTTCACGTTCTTGGTTTCAATATATCTCTTGATTTTCAACACCCATATCTACTACATTCAATTTCCCTTCCACTATCAGCTAAGACTAGAGCTTCTCCTACCTATTTTTTCCCAATTGGCTTGTGTTGCAACTCCCATCGTTAAATTATTGCTAATATCATCAAACTTCAAGGTCCCTTCAAGTTTTGAAGTGCTCATAGTTACTATTAAATTATCCGAGCTATCTAACATGGAGCACATAACTAGGATGGATTTTATTTCATCATCCAAATAATTTTAATAGAGGCAAGCTAACTATTAATTATATAGAATTCATTTAAATTCTCTGAAAATGAAGTACTCTCCTTCATCTTGAGTTTATACAACTTCTCCATCAAGTTGCTTTTCTCTCATACAGATCATGTAGCTTTTTCCATGGCCTTCCTATTGTTATCTCACCTGCTACATTAAAGTAGACATTCTTTGCTAGGTACTATCGGATTATAGCAACAACCTTCCTATTGAACAACTTCCAAGCTTCATATGTGGTTGTTGGGTGTTTCTTTGCCACTCCTTCAACTTCCCATATCACTAATTGTAGCAATCTCCATACTACTAAGAAAACTTAGCTTACACCCTTAACAATAAGAATGTGTTTCTCTAAAACTAGTTAGAGAAAATACACATTGAAGGCAAAAGTTGATATGTTAACAAAGACTTTTCTAATGGATAAGCAAGAGCTTGGTAGAACCTTAGCTGGAGTCATGCAAATGTGATGAGAAAATACACATTGAAGGAAAAAGTTGATATGTTAACAAAGATTTTTATAATGGATAAGCAAGAGCTTGGTAGAACCTTAGCTGGAGTCATGCAAATGTGATGAAGGACATTTTGAGAACGGATTAGTAGCAAGAGGAGAGAAACAATGCCAAAAATATTCACTCCAACTTCTATTTGGTCTCAAGTGGGAGATTTTTAGGTGTGAGACAAAATCAAAGCAAAATAAAATATAAAATGTTTTGACTTCTTCATGGAAAATAAAGTATAAAATAGCTTTTGAAATATTACTGAAGGATTCAAATGAGTTGTGGGCACCCATGGTAATGGTAACCCATAGCATTTGGGGCATGGTATTGTAATAAAGTTTATTTTTTATGGGTATAAAATAGGGATATGAGTGGAAAGAAAGTGAATGTAATGGCTCTATAGTAAAATTAATAAAATCTCTAATCCTTTCCTCATGTTTTTTAGAATAAATTTTAAACATAAACTTTATATCACTGGAGTATTTTTTATGAATTACTTGCTATTATGTCTTTTTCTTGTTTTCAAAATAAATGAAATAACTTATAAAAATTACTTTACTAAAGACAAAATTTATGTGGAAAACCTATTCCATAAAAAAAAAAATTAAGAAAAAATTACATCATTCAAACTAAGCACAGATTCATTAAATCCACTACATTTTCACTCACACCTCTATTTTATACCTATAAAAATAAATTTTATTATAATAAAACATTACCATGTGTTTACTAATATCATAATTGCTAACAACTCAGTTGACTCTTTTATAATATTCCGTAAACATGAAAAAATAAAAATATTTTATGTTACTCTGGTTTCATCAATGTATGTCATTTACTAAACACGGTATGTAATTTAATAAATTCATTTTCTGCCAATTTCAAAATGGAAAAAATTACTCATAAACATGTTTGAAAGAGGTGGTATTTGATTTCTTGTGCCTTTGTTTTATTAAAATATGACGAGATGCCATAACGCTCCTATCTTTCTTCATGAATTATTTAAATTTAATATTTCCTTTACATAAATATTTGTGTCTTTCAAAGCCTTAACCAAAAATTATTACGAATGTTCTCTGCCATATGTGAGAAATAGACATAAAGCTTTGTAATTGTCCCACGGTAGTTGGAAAAAGATAGAACCATGAAGCAATCATAATTATGCAGGTACTTCACTATTTCACATGTTTGTGGAAAAATTAATCAGAGTAGTTGTTCAAGATGCAAAACAGTTGAAATCGTACCCCGAAATTTGCAAGTTTTGTCATTCAATGGAAAATGCTAGTTATATTAATTTTTTATTACGAAATTTGCAAGTTTTGTCATTCAATGGAAAATGTTAATTATATTAATTTGTTATTACAAAACATATAAGTTCGTTGAGAATATTATCTTTGTTATAAGGGAATCTCCGTTACATGGAACTACTCTAGAAAGGTGGGAAACTTGTTTCAGTGTTTTTGGGAACTTTGAAATTGTATGGGAGTGTCACTTTTTGAGTGGGAGTTGCAATGGGAGTTAGGAGCTGGGAGCTGGGAAAGTTTCAGGAGCTTTCAAGATTGTTTTTGAGTTTTCTCTGGGGTTGAGGAATACAAAGCTTGTAGAGAAATATGTTGAACTGCCCACAAAACAAGAGACTATGTTGAAACCTTTGCAAGAAGAAAGGCCAAAGACATCCTTAACACGGATATCCTTAATTGAGAAACTAGAGCAATCTCTTGATTGGTTAAGTGTGTGGCACCTAAATGTAAGGGTGATATCGTAGATGTCAAGCTGATGAGTATTTCGTTTGTTGTTTAAGGGAGATATCTCGGATGTCATGCTAATGAGTATTTCTTTTGTTGTTTATGTATATATACCACAGAAGATTGTCTGTGCATATTGTATGTGACATTCAATCTTTAAACATTAGAGTTGCTTTTCTTTTTCTCCTAAGAATAACTAGAAACATATGTAAAATTGCTCCTTTGTATTTTTACACCAAATTGTTCAAAAACTAGTTATGTGTCACAAAACTAATAATGAACTTGACATTTTATGTATAGAAAAGAGAAAAATTTAAAAAGAGACACCCAAGATATACCAATATATATATATATATATTATATATATATATAATTTTAGAGACATTTCTAGTAGTTATGGACGCTACTACCTAAGTTCCCAAACATTCCTACATTTCACAGAGTCATGTAACATAAAAATATTATTAATTTGTTTTCTTAAAAAATATTCATATAACAAAATTTAAATTTTTGTATTTTAAATAAACAAGATATTAAATTATATCTATGCAGTATTTAGTTATACATATATGTGTATGTCTAAATACAATTAAAATGTATAACGGTTTTCGTAGTTCTAGGTCTGGTTACTAAGTGATAAAGGTTATTTATAAATACGAAATCCTTATTTGCTTTGAAGCAAAATCTAAAAACTACAGTTGATTGGTTGGCTAGGCAATTTTGTGCTTAGAATTTAAGTTGGATAATTAATAATCCAAGATCTATATATATCGAGTGTGAAAATTTATCCCACAAACTTTTCAATAAAGTATTTTATATAACTTATTTTTCTTCGGTATTCATGATAATTTAGCCATAAACAGGTGATAATATCTTCTTTCCTATTAAGGATAAATTTTATCAGGTTGTATAAAAGGAAATCAACCCTGGTTTATTTTTTAGAATGTCATTTTGATTAATTACATTATTGTTTATTAGTCAAAGTTTAGAGTCATTTAATGTAGTTCATTTTTAAGATAATATTAGATGATATAAAAAGTTGTTTTAATAACATTAAATAATTTGAAACATTAACTAATAAACAATAAACAATAATGTTAATCTAGTTAATCAAAAGACATTGTTGAAATCAATACGAATCACGAATCACAAAAGTTTGAAATCAAACTTTTTGTTTGCCTATTAAAACCCTGTTGGAAGATATGGCGCAAGCCTTATCAAACCAAATAAGGAAAAAAGGGCATAGTCTTGAAAATAGTAGCAAGAGATTATTTTATGCGGGATGAATCTATATAATCGTGGGCTACTGTGTCACGTGAACTATTCTGAAAAGTAGAACCCAACGAATCAAACTGATAGTACTAAATTGAAGATACAAAAAATAATTTTGAGAGCATGTATGTCGTACCTTTTCCCAGAAGCCGGGAACGACCAAGTTCTTGTTCCAGCTGTTGTATGTGTTAAAGGGGATGAAAAAACTGAGATCAGTAAAAATGGCATCCGAGTCCATCCACATGAACCAGGTAACAGAAGGGTTGGCTTTCATAAGCCGTAGAAGAAGAGGATACCTAACCCATGTGCCAGTGAATCCTTTTTCCCACACCTCCAGTGCATACCAGACCTTGCAACCGTGGATATTACAGTAATCCACCTTGTTTTTGTAGGTCTTCATCATGATATTGGAACCAAGAGGAGTTTGGCATGCAGACGATCTTTCCCCCGTTACTACCATGAACCTTAGAGGTTGGTCATGTGCTTCACCAAGCCGATGCAGCAGCAGTCTGGACATTGATGCCAGAGTTGGTTCCTTCATCGATGCGTCTGCAGAGATAATTTCAGCATCTTCATAATTGTTTAATTCCTTCTGAGTACTACCACTGCCAAATTTCTGCACAATAACACGTTTGCCGGAGTCCAAATTGTTCCTAACGCTGTAAAATGAGTACAACAGCGAGCAAGTTACGACAGATCCCAATGCGAATGCCATAGACAACATCCATGTCCTGCGCACGCAGGCTTTATCCCATCTTGGGTTCATTCTGCTCGTTTGCCAAGCCATATTTTTCGTCATAAGTTGCTCTGAGTAGGCAACGGCAGTTTCTCGTATGGCGATGATGAAGTAAATCAGAAAATGGTGGAATGAAGATTAGGATCAGAGCCATGTCTGACAGATTATGAAGCAGACTATATCTAAAATAAAATTAATTGGAACACGAGGAGGAGACTGATCTGTATTTCCAGCTTTTGTTTTGCCACAGTCATCGAAATTGCTGGTTTCCAATGACAAATTGGACTCATATGCACGAGTCTCAACTAACTTCCCCTCATGGTGCAGAAAATAGGGTCAGATGCATCTAAAAATTTCCTTAAAACGACCACTTTTCGGTGATCTTCTCGGCACGGTTTTGCTCGAATATCGAAACAGATTCAATATTTTTAGGGTTTTCAAATCCACCGAAAGCATAAAAATTGCAATACTTTTCGGTGATCTTCACGGCACGGTTTTGCTGGAATATCGAAACAGATTCAATATTGTTAGGGTTTTCAAATCCACCAAAAGCATAAAAATTGCAATTCAGATGACAAATGGGTCAGAATCATGGATCTCTAGATTGACAAATTTACATACAGTTCGGCCAAAGTAGAGCCTTTTAGTTACAAAATAAGTAACCGTCGTTGTCGCGACAGATGACTCCTTATCTGAGATTCCTGTTCAAGGATGGCAACATAAAATAGCTCCGAAAATTAACCAGATCACGTTGATTTAAATACGTTCAACTGGTAATCCATTATATATATATATATATATATATATATATATTTCAACTAAGTTGAGTTTAAGTTTAGATGGAGGAAAGATTTTTGTTTGGCCAGTGGGATACTATCATTTAAGATTGTGTGAAGTTTTGTTTAGTTTAGACTTTCTTGGATAGTTTGATTCCCAAAAAAAGTGGCCCTCATCTTTATACACATTCATTAAGTTTAGACATAAGTCAATATTAATAATAGCAATTGTCCCACAAAGCGCAAAGAGACCCTAATAAGATTGTTAAATTTGAAGAGTTGTACTTTGGTTTGAAATAATAATTGTTGTATTAAGTGTAGGCTGTTTAGTGTATTTGTGTTAATTTTGTAATATTGATATATTGTGATGATGAATGTTGACTCAGGCATAATTTACCACTTATGTTATCATTGAAAGATTTATAACCATTGTGAAGAAATATTGATTTTCTAGAATAGGCAATTTCTACTAAGAAGAAACCAGGGGTACAAATTACTTTTGCCTCATTTTAGGCATTCTATTATTAATCTGCATCAAGTTGAACTTGGCCCAAAAGTTAGACTTCCATGTATGCATGAATGATGATCAGATGTGGCCTTTCATTGTGCTGGTTGACAGTGTTGGTTAGCAATGTTAGAGCCAAGATTTCTATTCAATTTCACACCCATTTTGTGTGTGGTTGGATCCCTCTTATTGCCCAAAGAAACAATCAAAGGGTGGTGTGATGTTTTATTACCATTTGTATCTCTTATTATTGATAGCATTCTTAGTAAATTAGTTGCAACAACGAGGCATGTTCCACTAGAGTGTGATGTTGCTGAAAGAAAAAATAGTAAAATACTTAAATTTCCACTTGAAGACAAAGGACTATAATAATACAATACAATATAATATGAATGACTAATAAAAAATAAACATGTACAAAAACATAATATTCTCAAATCCATTCCAAACCCAATAATTGTTTACTTACCATCCTAACAAAAATTCCAATGGAATATTGAATTTCATTTTCAATTGAAGTGAAAAACCAAAGTGCACTGACTCAAAATATTTTTATTGAATTTTAATATGAGATATTAATATTATGGGCCCTTATGGAATTGCATGCTTAAATTAATGAACATAATTACAGTGGATCATGAACATCTGAAGTCATCTTCCCATATCAATAAAACAAAATGCAAGGGAGCCACATTGATGTAACAAACTTCTCGAATAAACTTTACTTTGTTACCTTAAATTAATGGATAAACATTACTCTGAATCATAGAGGATAGTGAAATTCAGGAACATAACCAACTAGTAGCTAAACCAAATGAGGCAAGTGGTTGGAGCCTAAAGAATATTGGTCTTCAATCAGGCCCTAGAAGAAAAATTTAGTGGACAATTATTTTCAAAGAATTTTCCATCAACAAATGTTCTCTTGAAGTCCACAAGCATATTCTAGTAAAATAAAGTATAGAGTTTCCTCAAATAAATAAAGTTTCCCACTAGACATCATAGTGGAACAAAAAATGGAACACTAAGTGTCACGAAAAACATTAAAGGAAGGGAAAAAGTGGATCACAGTTTGTTGGCCATGTCTTTCACTTGAAGTCAGGTTTTTCCATCACAGATGTTCTCTTGAAGCCCACACATGTCTTCTAGTAAAATAAAGTATAGAATTTCCTCAAACAAATAAAGCTACCCACCAAACATCCCAATGGAGCCTGAAGAACATTTATATCTTCAATCTAGCCCTAGCAAGAAAAATTGAGTGGACAATTATTTTCAAAGAATTTTCCACACAAATTTTCATTTCCAATTTATTTTAAAGAGAATTTGATTTACTCATCAAGCTTGTGAAAAAATTACAATGCATTCATAATCCAGTAGATATTGGTGGCCACCCACCTATTCCGCTTATACCTCCATTTGGTTTCATTTGTTTCCTTGTTTATTTCAACATTTACTATTTTTAACAGTTTTTCGAGTCCTGAACTTTCGGAGCAGTTTTGACCCCCTAAACGGTGCTTTTTATGTCCACTTCAAGCCCATAACCATAGGTATGGAGCCTATGGAAAATACTATAGTACTCAAAGAAACATTTCCAACAAGGTATCGTACGCGCCAAACAAAGATAATATAACCAAGTTATGACCCCAAGAAGTTGGTTGCCCAACTAACCACAACAGGGGTCACAAACTCTTGGTGTTACATCTTCTAGGGTTAGTGTTTTGGTTGTTTAGGGTTTTCACATGTTTTTCAATACTAAATAAGCACTTGAGCCTCATTGTAACACAGTTCAAAGGCATGTAGCCACCACATCTCCTCTCACAGATAAGCTACCATCACTCGAGATAGTCTTGTTTCCATTATGTTTATAATCTTATTTTAGTATTTGATATTAATGAAATGAAGTGTTATTTCTCCTGCATCTCTATATTTATGGTTATATCTGTAATTTTTTGCGTCCTTGTTTAAGTTCGGATCAGTGGTATCAGAGTGGTCTGCTCTTTCTCTGTTTTTCTTTGCATGTCCCCAAGGAGGTCGGGATATAAGGAATTAAGGCTCGAACTGGTCGAACGTTTGGAAGACCAGCCTCACAAATCTTGATGGCCTCTCATGGTGGAAGAGAAGAAAGATGAGGGCACAATAGATCCTTTCAAAATCTTGCTCAAAGAAGCCCTTGAACAACAAAGGAACGTGATGATGGACAACTTTTCCCAGATCCTTCAACAGCTACCCAAAGGCGACGCATCTACTTTCGGCAGCTACTTTGGAAGCATCACACCCTTTAAGGTACAAGTTAACTTTGACATCCCCATATTTGAAGGTCAAATAGATGCAGACACCATAGATTAATAGTTAAATCTACTAGAAGGATATTTTTATGTTCATGATTTTTCCAGCTGGGAAAAGATTACTTTTGCAATGCTCAAAGTGGCCCCCCACATCAAGGACTGGTGGGAAACCTACTGTGAGAAGAAAGATGAAAGTACATGCTCGTTGTTTTCAACCGCACCCACTTGGAATTCGTTCTGGGATGCCATCAAGGAGCAGTACTACCCTGTCAGGAGCTATGAGGATAAATACATAAAGTGGACCACGATGTGGCATGGAAGTGACCAGGACGTGTTGGAGTTTGCCAATGTTTTCCATACCCTTCACACAAAGATGGGTATCAAGGATTCTAAGAAACATTTGGCAGTCAAGTACCATGACTACCTACACAAGTACATCAAGGATGAGATGGAGTTCCTGGACATCTCCTCGCTTAGACGAACTACCAATATGCTATCAAGATTGAGTAGAAGTTTAAACAGAAAAAGCGAGACTTTGGATTTGTGAATTTAAAGCAAGGGAAAGGCGCCCCCAAACTGCAGAAAAAAAGGGAAAAGCTAAGGTGGGGTGACCCAGGATAACCCGCCAAAGCTGCAAGAAAAGAGCAACACCACGAAGACAAAGAAGGACACAGGAAAGTGGTGTGAGTTCCATAAGAGCTCCACCCACAACACAAGTGAGTTTTGGGCCAAGTAGTCACTTGTGGCCGAACTGAAGGCTTCTGGGTCATCCTCATGTTCCAACTCTGAGTCAGAACCCAACAAGTGTAATGAAAAAGGGAAGAAAATCATTGACGTAGAGCCTAGTGTCATTGTGGCCACCACCAAGATCCAGAAGATCAAACCTGAAGATCCAAAAGAGGGGGAATGCATATTCCACTCACAAATATGGGTTAAAGGTTCTCCACTACAGGTCATTGTCGATAGTGGGAGCCAAAAGAGCCTCATTTGAGCAAAGGTCGTGAAGCAACTAGGCCTACTCACTAGAACACATCTGAAATGGTACACTATCAAGTGGCTTCACAAAGGACGAGATCTCCAAGTCAGCCAAAAATGTTGCCTTCCCTACAGCATCAAGCCCTTCACGGATGAGGTATTGTGTGATGTTTCTCCTCTTGAAGTTTGTGATGTATTATTAGGAAAACCATACTTATGGAAGCGAAATGTTGTATATGAGTATAGACCTCCCTCTGTAATTATTTCTTTGGGTAGTAAGTTATACAGGATACCGTAGGTAGCCCCACCTACTGTCATCTTCGTGATCTTTGCCAAGAAATGCAGTAAGGTCATCTCCAAGACTAGGAAATTTTGTTTTCTTTATGATTTTCTGTTAAAGTAAGGGCAAGGTCGTAGCCACATCCATGGCCCCCGGGAAGGGTTCCTCCAAGTAGCAAAAGTAGGTAGATACAGACGTGGAAGAATACAGGGACATCTTCTCCTCACCCACAGGGGTACCCTTGCATTGTCAGGTCAAGCATTCAATTGACCTAACTCCTAGAGCACCTCTACCTAACAGGCCGATATATTTTCGCTCCAAGTGGAAAATCCAGGAGTTGCTACAAAAAGGGCACATCAAACCAAGTTCCTCGCCTTGTGGGAGCCCGATTATACTTGTACAGAGGAGGGATGGAACCTAGAGGCTCTGCATTGATTACCGGGCATTAAACAAAATCACTCTCAAGAACAGGTATCTAATCCCATGGATTGATGACTTATTGGACCAACTCAAAAGGGCCAAGTATTTCAGAAAGATTGATCTAACGTTTGGTTATCACTAGGTTCTAATATAGCCCACAGATGTATGGAAGACCGCCTTTAAATCCAAGGAAGGCCTTTTCGAATGGTTGGTTATTCCCTTCGAGTTGACAAATTCCCATACTACTTTTATGAGGCTAATGGTTGACATCTTGCTACCCTTCACCAACTCGTTCATGGTGGTTTATCTGGACGACATCCTCATCTTCAACAAGAGTTGAGAAGAACACTTATAACACATTTGGCAGGTCCTTCAAACCCTTTGGTAGCACAAGCTATGTGCCAACTTGGAGAAATGCACCTTTGGAATGAGCTAAGTCCAATACTTGGGTTACATAATAGATGAGCGTGTTGTGCATGTGCACTCAACTAAGATCCAAATCATTCGGGATTGCCCAAGCCCAACCACTCTAACAGAGCTTCACAATTTTTTGGTCCTTACAAATTTTTATCCTAGGTTCATGGTGGGATTCTCCCATATTACTTGGCCTTTGAGTTAGATTCCTAAGGGTAGGGCGAAAGTAAAGTTCTCTTGGTTAGAGTCCCAACATAAGGCATTCTTTGAGTTGAAGCTCCACCACTTCTCTACACTCATACTCACACTGCCAGACTTGCAACAACCATTTGAAATCGAGACAGACACCTCAGACTATGTTATCGATGCAGTCCTCACCCAGCACGGGCATCCAATGGCCTATCATGGTGAGACACTTTTTGATACAATTCCTAAGTACCCCACCTATGATAAAGAGATGTATTCCATTCTGCAGGCTTATAGACAGTGGAAGCACCAAATTCTGGGGAAGGAGGTAGTCATCCACACTGATCAATGACATCTTTAGTTTATACAGGCATAGGGGATGTTGCAGAACAATTTCCATCATAAGTGGTCTACATATCTACAAAAATTCCACTTGAACATTAAATAGGGTAGCACAAATCATGTTATAGACTGTATCAACTGGCCCCCAGTTCTAGCACTGACTACTTTTCTCGACTCTTATGGTCATGAGACTTCTAGATGGCTCCAACTATACAAAAATGATCCGAAGTTCGCCTCCACATACCAAATTCTAGTATATGGAAACCAAGTTCCTGATTTCCACCTCCAGGATGCATTATTATGTTACCTAAGCCACCTTTGTGTTCCTTCAAGCGAGCGTGGCAAGCTGATTTGGGAGGCACACTACAGTCAAGTTGCATGACACTTTGGTGTGGAGAAAATTGTGGTTGTACTACAAAGTACTTTTATTGGCCCAAAATACGGCTGGATGTTGGGAAATATATCATATCCATCATTGTCAGTGCCATCACCAAGCCAATTATCAAGAAGCAAGGTATGTACACTCCTCTGCCTACTCCCAGCGAGCCGTGGGAATCCATTTCCATGGATTATATGTCTATCCTTCCTTCGACCAAGCATAGTAATAACTGTGTATTTGTATTCATTGACATATTTTCTAAGATGGCTATACTGGCAGCCTACAAGAAGAGTATCACCGTAGAGGACACTGCCAAACTCTTCTTTGAACGAGTATGGGTACATTTTGGATCCCACGGACCATTACATCAGGTTGGGATGTAGGTTCCTGAGCACATTTTGGTCAATCCTCTCGAAACTATGGGACACCATGCTCACCAAGAAGACTACCTTCCATTTCTATACTGATGGCCACACGAAGGTCGTCAATAGGACAATAGTGCACTTACTCTTCATGTACAACTCCAAGCATCCTAGAACCTGGGATGAGAGTCTTCCATATGCATAAGACAGTTATAATAGATCTATCCATAGCTCGACTAGTCACAATCCCTTTCAAGTGGGTCTAGGATTTCAATCATTATGTCTAATTGATGTTGTCATGCCTCACGCGACTACACAAACATAATCCACACATGTATTGTCTGAGGTTGATAAAACGACTAGATTTATTGAACACATCCAACACATCTTCAAGTAGTTTCATGACATCCTAGAGAAGTCAAATGCCTAGTACAGGCAGCGACATGATCAACATTAGGTGCCACACAAATTTTAGGTGAGCGACAAAGTTTGGTTGCATTTTTAGAAAGAACACCTTACCGGAGCCCATCGAAAACTCAAGCCACCCTGATATGGTCCTTACACCATTACCAATGTTGTGGGAGACAATGTTTTTGAGCTTAGCATTCCCCCATTCCTTGGTCTACACCGAGTGTTCAATATGGACCGCCTTCGAACATACTCCCCACCGTTACTGAACACAACAGACATTACAAAAAATATCACACCAAAAGAGTTAAACCAAGACTAAATGGAACATGCCACAACTAATCGGATTAGGGACAAAAAAGTCAAACACTCACCAGCAGAATATCCAACTATATTTGGTTGTCAAAGCTGACCAACTTCTGCACCAAGGCAAGTGGCTCACGAGGGACCAGGTTCAACAAAAATTTCCTCACCTCATGGAGGCTCTACACGTAATGGGGACCATTGCTTCCTAAGGGGGGAGGAATGATCTAGGTAGATATTGGTGGCTACCCACCTATTCCACTTAGACCTCCATATAGTTTTATTGTTTCCTTGATTATTTCAGAATTTACTAAAACGGAGATAATATGACCAAGCTATGATGTCGGGAAGTTGGTTGCCCAACTAACCCCAACGGGGCCCACAAACTCGATGTTACATCTCTTGGGGTTAGGTTTTTGGTTGTTTAGGGTTTTATCATGTTTTTCAATAATAAATAGGCCCTTGATCCTCATTGTAACACAGTTCAGAGGCATGTACCTGCCACATCTATTCTCATAGATAAGCTACCATTGCCCGAGCTAGCCTTGTTTCCATTATGTTTGTAAGCATATTTCAATATTTTATATTAATGAAATGAAGTGTTATTTATGTTGCATCTCTGTATTTGTGGTTATATTTGTAATTTTTTGTGTTCTTGTTTAATTTTGGATCAATTCAACCATAACCAAGGCGAAGAACAAATGAAAAACTTTCAGTTCATTATTTGAGAAGAGATATTGCTAATCAAAACAAGTCTTCATGCTTATCAAGAAAATCCTTCAAGCTTGTCATGGTAGTCTTTGGCATCCATTCATGATTTGTTGCAAGCATCATATGTAAGCACTTAAATCATTCATCAATATAATTTATTTATGATAAACCTATGTACTATGTTTTGATTCTTCATTGTTTGGTTTTCCCTAGTAGAAAGTAAGCTTAAGTGTCATTAATGTTGAACATTTGAACAAGATGAAATGTGATGATACAGACATTGACATTGCAAATGAATTGTAAACAAAATTTTTAGCAAAGTACATTCTTAAAAATGTTTGTAAGGAAAGGGCCAAGTAGGGATACATTAGTATCATTTTTGCATACCCATCATTGATGCATGTTTTGTTCTCTTCTTTTGAGTCATTTTCCCATCGTTCATAATCACAATTGTCATTGTGATTATAATAATTGTCATTAATTTTTACCTGGAGATTTCCATAATGGCCATTCTTGTTGTTCTGGGGATTTCCACTATCCACTTTATTGTACTAGTATCATCTCAGCTTGTGTGAGAAGACTCCAGGTCCAGGAACACCTAACAAAATAATCTTGGAAACAATCACATTTATATTCACTATCCATCCCTTATATGTTGGTGATCAGTGTGTTGTTGACAATGTTCAGGTAGGGGAAGATTGCAAATAGTAAGCAAGATTTTTTATTTCGTTTCTCCTTGAGGAAATGTTTGAATAAAAAATAAATAGAAAGTGAGAATTCAAACCCTAAATTGATATTTATTTTGAGAAAGTACTTTTAGGAATGACAATAAAAATTAGCATAACCTCGATAAGTACAAAACCCCAGTATTCTCAAATCCATTCCAAACCCAATAAATGTTTCACTTACGATCCTAACGAAAATCCAAATGGAATACTAAATTTAATTTTCAGTTGAACGAGTTGAAAACAAAATTCCACTGAAAACTTTAAAACATAACTCAAAAATTTGATACTGAATTTTAATTTTCATGGTCAATTGAACAACCTAAGGCAAACGGGATATTGATATTCTAGATATTTTGAGCAATGAAAACAGACTGAAGTCCACATTGATGTAACAACTTCTTTAATAAAATTTAGGGATCCCACATCAATGAAACAACTTCTTCAATCTGAGTTGATAAAGGGAAGCATCGAAAAGTTTGACAATCTTTGGATTGGTCCATTCCAAGTACAAGAAATTATGAATAATAACACCTATCATTTGGAGACCATCAATGTATATTACCTTAGGAATCCTATCAATGGCAGGTTCCTAAATAAATTCTACACATGAAAATTATGTTGTAAAAAAAAAGGATGTGTTTTCAAGAATTTTGTTTCAGGAATCTCTTTTAGAGAATCACAATTTTTAGTTTTCAATAAATTTACAAAGATGGGACAAACAACTTTTCAGAAGGAATCCATAACCCAATGGAAGAAAGCACTAAAATACAAGATCTCAATAAACCACAGGGACCTGTTGTCCCACATGGAACCAATGTTAGTGCCATATCATGTTGCCTTGAAATTTTCTTCCAAATGGATTTAGAAGGTGTTAAGAAGAAACTCTTTCTAAGTCCCAATTGCACAAGGAAAAGCTCCTACGGTGCAACAAAAATTCGGTGAGTACAACTCCACACCACTAGCATTGTCAGGCGTGTGTCGACATGGTATCACGTGAACACCACACTATGGGCACCCATGGTGAGAACACCTAACCATCCGACAACTCGAAGCACCCCAAACCGTGGACCTTCACGGGAGTTAATGTAATATAGAGGTTTGAAGGATGCTACATGTCACTACCTCATTCCCTCTGCACCACTCCACAAGTTTCAAGAAATGGCCTTCAAACCATGCAAGAGTATGCCATATGCCCCTTTACATGGGCTACCGACACAGCACCATGCCCTGCCACATTTGCTTAGTCTTTAACTAATTAACTCCACCGTGTCACCCAAGCATCTACTGTGTAACACCTCACCATGCCCAGTCACCATACCAGTCATATTTCCATGTGGCTGACCCCACATCCTACTGAAGTCAACATGATATCATCCAAACTCTCCTGCCAGATCCAGTTCTCACACATGTCACACCCGAATTGGTATAAAAAGGTGTAAAAGGAGGCGATTTTTGTCATTTTTCACTGTTATTATCCACGTTGACCCCTGAGAATCAACAACGCTGACTTACAAAATTTAGTAAATTTTAAGCCCAAATATTCCAATTAAGCCAGTGAAATATTTCTTATTACAGATTCCACCAATTAAGAATTTTGTTTTACCAAAATTTTGCCAGAATCTAGGCCAAATTCAAACCCTAGCCACATCTTATGAAGAAAAACTTGTTCTCCTAAAAGAACACCTCATTTGAACAAGAAAATCCCTTCAATTGGTTAAGTTAGTGTTGTAAGTACACTCTTAGGTTGAAATAACCTCTGTTTCTATTAAATCCAAACTCATTCTAGCTCAGAAACCCTAAGTTCAAGTCACATGTGCGCACTATCATTTCCATGGCTTGAAGTTTTAAAAGGTCCCTCCTGCCAACTTGTTCCCCTAACATTGTGACATGTGGCACTCCTTTATTCATTTCCTTGGATACGCATAATCTCCCTTTTTCCTTTTCCTCTTCCCTAATTCAACTAATCATTCCAACAAATTTCCCTATCACATTGGCCTCCTCGTCTGCAAAGAATTCTACTGACACCCAAATAAAGGGAAAGAAGCAAGATATGTATTGTCATAACATTGATATCAATACCCAAGACCCACTCATAGCAGCGTTTGACATGATAAAATTAATTTGCGTTATGGTTGAGGAGATATACTTGATGGCTGTATTAGAGCTTGTCAAGGAGCCATAGTTTACATTTCCAAATCAAAGACAAGACTAAATAACTAAGATAGATCTCCTTCGGGAAAGGGAATACATCAAGAGAATGGAGTTTTAGATGGAACTTCTAAGGAAGGAAAACTCTAACAGTTATTCCCTAAAGGAAGCTAGGAATATAATATGGGGATGAACCATCAAGATAATAGATAATCACTGGAGTCAATTGGAATTCATCAAGCACTAAATTCAAGTAGAATTCATCCAAGAAATGATCGATACCCTAAGAGCAACCCACAGATAAATGGAAGCTCTCAAGAACAAGATTGGTGACTCCCCCTCTACGGTAGAAGTGGTTATAGAATTTCTTAATCAAGTGCCAAAGGAATAAGTGATGAAGGCAAGGGTCAACATGTTTGAGTGGGTGGTGAAGGCCAACCAAATAATAAGAAAGCACGAACTAGTAAAGATGGGCAGGGAAAAGATAAAGCATTAATGAAAGAAATATAAAAAATTAAAGGGAGGTACAAGGTGACCTATTGGAAGAAATTTCCAACCTTCTTCGACAATGATGGAAACTTATACCCCAAGGAGTCATCATGAAAATCTTGGCGACAATTAAGGTGTAACAGCACAAGTAGAACTAAAATTAATATCAAAAAGGAAAACAATTCTTCAATGAAATTATACCTGTACTTTCCGGCTGCGAAGTGACCACAGGATTTGGGGACGACTCTCCTCCCAACTGTAGGCTCAATTGTGCAGGATTCTGCTACAACTAGCCACCCTCGAGCCCTCAATCAACGACTATTGCCAGTATTCCTAAGTCTCAGCATTCTCCCAAGAGAATGAATATGGAACCTCAGAATGATCGAACCCCTCCATCCTCCTCATCATTCCTTAAATAGAAAAAACATTGGAAGGGAAACCACATGCACACCCTCCATGTGTCTGCATGCCACATGCCCACCCTCCAAGTGTCGGCATGCTAATTTTTTGATAATTTTCTTATTTTATTATGGTTATTACTATTTTTTTATTTTTATTACTATTTGTTA
>APFE031528001.1:687552-712249 GCA_000404065.3 Pinus taeda
ATAAAAATAAAAAAATAGTAATAACCATAATAAAATAAGGAAATTAAAAAAAATTTAACATGTCGACACTTGGAGGGTGGGCATGTGGCATGCAGACACATGGAGGGTGTGCATGTGGTTTCCCTTCCAATGTTTTTTCTATTTAAGGAATGATGAGGAGGATGGAGGGGTTCGATCATTCTGAGGTTCCATCTTCATTCTCTTGGGAGAATGCTGAGACTTAGGAATAATGGCAGTAGTCGTTGATTGAGGGCTCGGGGGTGGCCAGTTGTAGCAGAATCCTGCACAATTGAGCCTACAGTTGGGAGGAGAGTCGTCCCCAAATCCTGTGGTCACTTCGCAGCCGGAAAGTACAGGTATAATTTCATTGAAGAATTGTTTTCCTTTTTGATATTAATTTTAGTTCTACTTGTGCTGTTACATAAGGAGGATCACAAAGGTTTCAAATAAAAATATAATTCTTCTCATCAAAAGGACATTGTGAAATTATACAATGATCACTATGAAATTTTTTTCATGTTCAAGAGTATGTTTGAGTTAGATAGAGGTGATTATGATGTTATTAAAAACTGGAAAGGAACTACCATAGACACTTGGTCATGTGACATTCCATAGGGTATGGAATGAAGGAATTTTATGGATTTATCTGAATGGGCCATCCAAAGTGGATATAAACCAACATCGTAGATAACATCGGCAAAGGTAAGCCCCAAATGAAAGCCTCCACCCCAGAAATGGGCACCACACCAGGAATGACCTTAGTAGTTGACACTAGCATCGACTCCACTAACATTGTTGGCAGCCCAATCAAAGTAGCGCCCAGTTTAGGAAATGCGTAGGTAGGAGGACAGAGACTCAACATACAACCAAGAGAGAGATGGATAAGCCACTACAACCAAATTTAAAGGGGCCCACCCGACAATTGGTAAATCTTTGAAGAAACTTCTAGAAGAAGTTAGTCACAATACAACTGGCATTTCAGTAAAGATTCTTGGTGGTTTCTCAAATACCACTAGTGGTTTAGAGTAGGGTCTTGGAACTTGACTGTTTATATAAGCCTCTTTTTTGTATTTTAAAGGGAGAAAAAATATAGGTTGTAGAGGAGACTCTGTCAATTTTTTTCAGAATCTGTTGGGAGCTTTGAAGCTATCAAGGAAGGATTTTTGCAGTGATTTTTGGGCTTTCTATTCTTTTTTACATGTAATTTCATGAACCTCACCCTGTATTTTGGAACTTTGCACATAATAATACAATTTCAAGCAATTTTCATGAAATATTATGTTGTGAACCTGCTTTCATATGATGATTTAATGGAATTGTCAAATTGAAGTGAATTATGTAATTAGTATGATTGTTTGCTTCATTTTTTGCAAGATTTATCAAATTTTTTGAAGAGTGTCTTGGCTTCTTTGATGGATTTTGCAAGGGTTTTAATGAAATCGAAAAAATTCAAAATATTTCATTTTCTTCTGGTTGAATTCTTAATTACTCATCCACCCATATAATTCCATCTTGTTTAAAGGAATTCTTAAGTGCTCTTTTAAATTTATTAGGGTTTGTGTTAAAAATAGCAACAAGAAAATCCTAATTTAATTTGTCCTTGAATTAAATTGGGAATTAAATTTTAATTCTATTCTCATAGCATATCGTAGCAGTTAACTTGGAGGTCTATCTAGAGTCATGTAGAGTGATCCCTAAATTATAGGGGCCTAGGTTCAGTTATTATTGAGTTATAATTATTTAATGTAGTTTAACAGAGTTAAATTCAATTAAACTAGTTCTAGCTGTTGGGGGAACTAGTGAGTCTTCAAGTGATTTAAAATGGATTTAATTCACATGCAGTGATCAATCAAATAACTGATAAATCAATCAAAATAGCTCATGCATGTCAGTTCAGATGAAGACCCAGATGAGATCAAAGTTCAGGGACAATGTACTATCAGTTGTAAATTCATCTAAATTAAATAGGTGACGCATGCAGTTAGTAGAAAGCTTATGATGGATTGCACAGTTGTGGTGAAGGATTTTCCTAATTAAATATGGGCTAATTCAGTTGGATATTGCGCAAGGAAGTAGGGGCTTGGGAGGCAACATATTTGGCTAAGTGTTGGCTTGAGATGGTTTCTGAAGTAGTGAGATAGATTGTTCTTGTGGAGAGATTGTTCAGGTTGAACAAACATTGTGTTTTCTTCTCATACCTTTTGGTTAATGCAATATATAGATAGCGGGTTTTTATCTAAAGCTTTCCCTACAAAATTATTGTGTTATGTTCGATTGCAATTCTTCCTTTTCTATTTCATGATTTCATTGAACAATTTTTGTTTATGTTGATGAGTAGAGTAGTTTCAAGTCAATTGTTTTAGAATATAACAATCTGTAGTTTGAATATACAATAAAAATCTACAGTTTGTTCTTCATTTTTTACCTTCTCTAAAATATTGGTTCTTTATGTGAAACCCAAGGCTCATGTACGCTCCAACTAAGATTAGTGGAAATGTTACTAGCAAGAAGATTTTAATAGTTGATGGTTTTTTCCTCTTTACCTAGATTCTCAGAAGAATTTTAGACCTCAAATCAAAAATCAACACTTGATTTGAATGAGATATATTGATTTCTCTCATAATTTCTTGAAATATATTTATGATGAACATGATGATTTTGTGTGAGATTGAGACTTTTCCTGCGCATTTACAAATGTTAATTCTAATAAATTTACTTGCTTTTAACACATAGATAGATACACATAGACATAATTTAAACATGGATTCAATGGTTGAAATAGTTCATCATGTTACTTTATTTTGTTATGACAAAATTATAGGGGAAAATAAGGTGCATGATACTTGAACCTAAACTCAACACATAAACCTCAGTAGGGTTTAAGGTAGAACTATACAATCATTTCACAATAGCACATTCACAAAAAACAACATTAACATACAATCGTATTTGCTGCAATCATTTATCATCTTTATTTTTCTTGTTGAAACTTGAAAGAAAGAATGAGCATGCTTGAACACTAAGCATGAGGAATTCATAGATATCATACGAGAACAATAATAATAATTGATGATCTGATATATTAAGTTTAAATAGAAAGTCACAAACATAACAATTAATCAATATTGTACTTAGATGTTCCCAAGATTTGCACTATGGCACAACATAGTGTGGCTTTGGGGCTCCATAGTTGTAGATATTGAAATCCTGGTCAATAAAATCTTCATTTCCAAAGAAACACATATTTCAACTGAGGGAAAAAATTGGTCAAAGAATTTCTGAGTAGATGACATTCCTCGGAAAGAATTTCTAGTCTCAAAGGATTACACCTACAATGTGATAGGTATGCCTATTCACTTTCTCAAAATGAGATGGAAGGATTTTCTTTATTTCATTACGAGTTTCATTGCCTGAAAGGGAATATATGGACTCAAATTTTTGTATAATATACGACTTTTGATGATATTTATGGGTTTTAAATTGAATCTTCCATTTTATTTGCACAAAATCCTTTCTAAAATGGCCAATTTTTATCAAAGGAATAGCGAGAACCATTAACATAGCTTGTTTCACCATGGGTTAATATGAATTATTTTCAAAGATCATTTAGATAATTCTAGGGATTTATGGGATTTGTTCCTTCATTGGAATGCTTTTGAAAACCCTCAGGTTAGTGATAGAAAAGAAATTACTTTTAGGGTTTCACATAATCCTTGAGAACTTACTTTAGAGCCCTCTATGTCTCACAGCCGTGACAATTTGGGCCTCGATAACCTCTATCATTATAATGAATCAAATTTGTGTGAATAAATGATGATTAAAACCCCTAGTTTCATGCCTACTTGCATAACTCATAGCATGGAAAAGAAGGTAGGGTTTTAGCATGTCAAGATGCAACCTGAGTTCAAGGATGATATCGAGCCTAGTCTATCAGATAACACTAGCCATTCCCAACTTACATAGAAGAAAGAAAATAATTAGTTGAGTACACACCTTCAATCTCAAATTAAAAGTAAATAGTTGGCTAGAAAAATATCCCATGCTCAAGGAAATAAAGGTAAAAAGATCCATGTCAAAGATGTTTATGTTGATGTCAACTCTCTCAAGGAACCTGTGTTGAAAAATAACAAACGCTAGTCTAGTCTTGATGGATGACAATGCTCAAGCTCGGACTTGTGATAATAATTGTGATTACCACTTTGAATATTTTTATTTATTTTATCAGTTTTCAAGCTAGCTACACAATCTTAGATTATGTAGCTGCGTTATTATAATGATAATGTTAATTATTAATGTGCATTCCTTGATTGGTAACATGTATCCCTTGTCTTTTGGAAGTTAGCATTGGTTATGATGACATGGGTTGTGGATATGGTTCGATTGTTTCGAATCACCTATGGATATCATATTAGTTATTTATGCTAAGTTCTTTTAATTATGATTTGACCTCGAGAGGTCATGACAGTTAGATTGTGGTCCTTATTTTTTGAAACTATTTTTATTTCTTAAATTTGATTTTTTGCATTGAGGACCCATGGACAGATAAAAAGAGCCTCAGTTTTTTCCAGAGAAGAGGAGGAAATATGATGTTTTAATTATAGGTGATTGTGGAACTATAATTTAATTTGTTGTAAGTTTTGATGATAATCAAACGACTTTGTGACATTAAAACTCAATTAATTTTGTTTCTTTCATAATTCCATGATTACATGTTTAGTTGATTAGAAGTTCTTTACAGTATTTTAGAAGTTCTGAAAAGTCAATCGATTGTCATTTTTCTTATTGCCCGGGAGAATCGAAAAATAAATTTATATTACACATCTTTTGTTATATTAGTTCTATCTGAATTGATACTCCTAATCTCGTGATTTTGGAAGGATCACTCTCTACCAAAATAATTTTGATTTATGTGTCATTTGGAACTTGGTTTTTAGAATGTTTTCTGGAAACTCATATTGCTATGAGAAAATAACTTACAAGTTGATAGGATTGATATTGACTATAATATTCTTATGTTTTGTATGATCTTTCACAACTCGTTGGTCGAACGATTTTAAGCTTTAAGTTATTGAAGGATTCACTTTTTGAAAAGGAAGTTATATTATTATATTCATTTGGTGTACCTCGGCCGAGATAGTAGTATTAGTTAATCATATGCATTTGCCATTTTATTGATTCTTGATGTGAAATAGGAAAAGCAAGTTCAGACTTTTCCACATTTGTTTAAGAGACAAGAGAGTTACATCACTGCAGTTTTCTGTCTTTTATGGAATATCGCATTATAGTTATTGGTATTTAAATTATAATTGTAATTAGTTATTAAATTTGCACTAGTAATATTTAATAGCGTAGAAATAAAATATAAATCATTTTTTTATATTATTTTTTCAGTTATATAAGTTTTTGGTTACTCCCCTTTGTATTATATTTCTCGTATAATTTGTATATCATTTATTGTACTTTAGTAATCGTAGATAAATAGATAATTATTAACTATTATGTTATTTAGTTTAACTTGGAGTTTTAGATACATTAACATCAAACATTGACCCTAGGTCCATGTACATATAAATTTAGGATTACATTAGGTTTTGCATATTCTCTTTTCTTCGCATGAGGAAGAGAGTTTTGAGTTAACGGAGTCTTTAAATCCATCGGTAGTGGATATTTAAATGACTTAGGTTGTGTAAATAAATTTGGTTTGGGCCACATCCCCGTGTTAACATATGGTCCAAATGGCCCATCAACAAAGATATTTCACTATCTTTTAATGGAAGGTTTACTTATTTTTGTATTTAATTTGGTGTAATCTAGTTGGGAATATTCTTCTTTGTTTTCATCAAATGGGACAAAATCACCATCTCTAACTACCACTGACTCAACAATTTAATCCTTCATTGCAACCTCAATCTAACTACTTGCATCTCTACATGCATATATACACAAAAGAAAATCTTCATGTGTAAGTGTTCAGTTCCTCAAGGGACATTTTCCAATGATTCAACATCTTCCACTATACAATTAATGGTCTTAGTTCCATCACTATCTTCTTTATCGCCCTCTCTATATGTTCGAATCTCTTCAATTGAGCTCTACTCCATTTCAATATGAAAGTATGCTTACTCTACATGCCGAGGCATTTCAAATTACTCCCATTTATATATTCTTACAAATGTTTGCTCCAATGTTGTTATAACCTCATCTTTTCGGTGACATCTTCTATTCTCCTATAAAAAAATTGAATTGTTACCCTTATTATGTGCTTTCATGTTTTTCATATTTATTGACTTTTTCTTTTAACTAGTTTCATGAGCCTCTTCTAAGAATTCAAACCGAACCATTAACCTTCTCAAGTCCCCTAAGATCTCCTCCTTAAAGCACCTTATTTTTCTAGTGCTCCTAGTCTTGGCACTCTTCTAAATGTTATCTTTTCAATTATAACGTGTAATGTTATTCCATTGTTATAACATCTTTTCTTGTCTCAAGTGTTGGAGTTTTACTTCCCTTCTGCTAGCATTATTCACTCAAAAAATCTCTTTAATGGTTCTCCATTGCTATTACTTTGTTGGAACTACTGGAATTCTTAGGTTTTCTCTTGACAACCTTAACTAATAATTTGATTCATTGGCACTACCTTCGATACCTTCATATTGAAATCTATGTTTCAAACTTCAAAGCCCTAGTGGTTTATATCCTATATAGAGAAATATAAGCTCATAGGCCCTTCAACACCCATAAAAAAGTCCAAAACCACATTTGATCTTCCACTTCAAAATTTGAATTCCAATTTTAATATGTGCACCTTCAATTTCTTAATAACATCTAACCAACCATTTATTGTAATTGTTCTCTTTCCACTCCTTCCCTTGCAACTCCACCTAGCAACCACATGAGCTATTTCCCAAAAAAATCATGTCTAACCAATCTTTCTTACTTACTAGTCTTCCCACTTTGATACCAATTAATGTAGCATAGGTAACCATTGGAAAACAAAAATTGCTATCACTTTGAACCTGCTTTCAAAGCATACTCAAGAACACCACATAACAACTAGATGGAAGCACTTAAAAGAAAAATCACACCAAAGGGAACACTAAACTCTTTCCAATCAACACTTTCAATGGATTTTCAGATTTATGAAATCATAATTAAAATGACTCCATATGCTTCATTAATTGCAATAATTACAACAAGGTGTAAAACTCTTCATTCAAATGAAAAAATGGAGAAATGCTTCATTGCCTAAACCTCATTGAATCTGTGGATTTTATCACTTCTAAGAATTAAAATAATTTATATATGCTAAACATTAAAATCCTTTTTAAATGTTATGTGTTAATTGTATCAACATTTTTCACAATAATATTTAGATGTTTTATGTATAAAAAGAGAAAAATTAAGTTGAGGTATTTGGTGGTGATAAAAACATCTTAACTTCAGATTTATCAAGTATCTGAAGAGATCAAATCCCTCTACCTACAAAATTTTCCTTAATTTTTAAGTTTGAAATTAAGATGAACCTTGACATTATATATAAAAAAACGTGAAAAGATATTAACCTTTTCAAAAAATTACATATCACGAACAATATTAAAATACTTTTAAATAATAATAATGATAGTAATATTCCCTTGGGTTTAATATTATTCTATTGGGTTTATAATCCCTCTAGTTTAAAATAATAATAATAATATTCCCTTAGGTTTAATATTATTCCCTTGGGTTTATAATATCAATCATGGTCAACTATCATTAATCGTAGTCAACCATAGTCAACTATGGTCGAATGTTACATTGTGACAAGGATTGCCTCAATATGAAAATCAACCATGGTCAACCATGTTTATTTTCATGTTTATAAAATTTATCTTAGGGATTACATAATTTAGGTTTACAATATTAGTCTCTTAGGTTTAATATTATTCCCTTTGTTTATAATCTCTTGGGGTTTTATTATTAATCCCTTGGGTTTATTATTCCCTCGGGTTTAATAATATCAATCATGGTCAATCATGGTCAATCATAGTAAACCATGGTTAACCATGTTCAACCATGATCAAATGTTGCATTATGGTAAAAATTGTCTCCATGTGAAAATCATGGACAATCATGGTTAGCTTGGTTGATCGTGGTCAACCATGTTTTATAGAATCAAACATGGTCAACCATGGTCGATCATGGGCAACCATGGTCAAATGTCGCATTGTCACAAAGATTGTCTCGATATGAAAAACTTTCATGGTCAACCATGGCTCAATATCACATTGTGACAAAGATTGTCTCGATATGAGAAACATCCATGGTCAACCATGGTCCAACATTGCATTGTGATAAGGATTATCTCAATATCAAAATCAACCATGGTCAACCATATTTATTTTAGTGTTTATAATATTTATCTTAGGGTTTATATACCTTGGGTTTATGATATTAGTCCTCTGGGCTTAATATTATTCATATTCCCTTTGGTTCATAATCCCTTGGGTTTATTATTCCCTTTGCTTTATAATATCAATCCCTTGGATTTATTATTCCCTTAGGTTTATAATATCAATCATGGTCAACCATCCTTAATCATAGCCAACCATGGTCAAATGTCGCATTGTGACAAGGATTGTCTCAATATGAAGATCAATCATGGTCAACTATGTTTATTTTAATGTTTATAATATTTATCTTAGGGGATATATACCTTGGGTTTATAATATTATTCCCTTGGATTTAATATTATTCCCTTGGGGTTTTGGTATTAATCCATTAGGTTTATTATTCTCTTTGGTTTATAATATCAATCATTTGGGTTTTTTACTCACGTAGGTTTATAATCTCAATCATGGTCAACTATCATCAATCATAACCAACCATTATCATCCATCGTTGAATGTCGCAATGTGACAAGGATTGTCTCAATATGAAAATCAAACATGGTCAACCATGTTTATTTTAGTGTTTATAATATTTATCTTAGGGTTTATAATATTAGTCCCTTGGGATTAATATTATTCACTTGGTTTCATAATCCCTTGGGGTTTTAGTATTAATCCCTTGGGTTTATTATTCCCTTTGGTTTATAATATCAGTCCCTTGGGTTTATAATATCAATCATAAACAATCATGGTTAACCATGGTCAAATGTCTCATTGTGACAAAAATTGTCTCCATGTGAAAAGCATGGACAACATGGAAAATCATGGTCAACCATATTTTATAGAATCAATCACTTGGGTTTATTATTCCCTTAGGTTTATAATATCAATCATGGTCAACCATGGCCGAATGTCGCATTGTGACAAGGATTATCTCAATATAAAAATCAACCATGGTCAACCATGTTTATTTTAGTCTTTATAATATTTATCTTAGGGTTTACATACCTTAGGATTAAAATATTAGTCCATTGGATTTAATATTATTCCCTTGGGTTCATAATCCCTTGGGGTTTTGGAATTAATCCCTTAGGTTTATTATTATGTTTGGTTTATAATGTCAATCACTCGGGTTTATTATTCTTAGGTTTATAGTATCAATCATGGTCAACTATCGTCAATCATATCTAACAATGGTCAATCATCATCGAATGTCGCATTGTGACAAGGATCGTGTCAATATGAAAATCAACCATGGTCAACCATGTTTATTTTTGTGTTTATAATATTTATCTTAGGGTTTATATACCTTGGGTTTATGATATTAATCCCTTTGATTTATAATATCAATCCCTTACGTTTATTATTCCCTTAGGTTTATAACATCAATCATGGTCAATCATGGTTAATCATAATCAACCATGGTTAGCCATCCTCAACCATGGTCAAATGTCGCATTGTGACAAAAATTGTCTCCATGTGAAAATCATTGAAAATCGTGGACAATCATGGTCAACCATGGTCAACCATGGTTGACCATGGCCAATCATGTTTTACAGAATCAAATATGGTCAACCATGGTCAATCATGGTTGAATTTCACAGTGTGACAAAGATTTTCTCAATATTAAAAACATCCATGGTCAACCCTCGTCTAATGTTGCATTGTGACAAAGATTGTCTCAATATGAAAAACATCCATGGTCGACCATGGTCCATCATCACATTGTGATAAGGATTGTCTTAATATGAAAATCAACCATATTTAGTCCTCTAGTTTATAATTTTCAATATTAGTCCCTTGTTTTATATTTTTCAAGGGACAGAACCATGGTTGACCATGATCAACCATGGTCAATCATAGAAAACCATGGTCAAATGTTGCATTGCGACAAAAAATGTCTCCATGTGAAAATCATGGACAATCATTATCAACCATGTTTTATAGAATTGAGCATGGTCAAATGTCACATCCATGGTAACCATGATCCAACGTTGTATTGTGACAAAGATTGTCTCGATATGAAAAATATCCATGGTTAAGCATCATCAACCCTGGTACATCATCACATTGTAATAAGGATTGTCTTAATATGAAAATCAATCATGCTCAAACATGTTTATTTTAGTGTTTATAATATTTATTTTAGTGTTTATATACCTTAGGTTTATAATATTAGTCCCTTGGTTGAATATTGTTCCCTTGGGTTCATAATCCCTCAGGATTTTAGTATTAATCCCTTGGGTTTATTATCCCCTTGTGTTTATAATATGAATCCCTTGGGTTTATTATTCCCTTGAGTTTATAATATCAATCATTGTCAACCACGGTCAATCATGGTCAAACGTTGCATTGAGACAAAGATTGTCTCGATATGAAAAACATCCATGATCAACTATGGTCCAACTTTTCATTGTGACAAAGATTGTCTCGATATGAAAACATCCATGGTCAACCATGGTCCAATGTCGCATTGTGATAAGGATTGTCTCAATGTGGCAATCAACCATGGTCAACCATGTTTATTTTAGTGTTTACAATATTTATATTAGGGTTTATATACCTTAGGTTTATAATATTAGTTCCCTAGGTTTAATGTTCTTCCCTTGGGTTAATAATCCATTGGGTTTATAATATCAATCATGGTCAACTATGGTCTAATGTCACATTGTGATAAGGATTGTCTCCATATAAAAATTAACCATGGCCAACCATTTTTATTTTAGTGTTTACAATATTTATCTTGGGGCTTATATACCTTGGGTCTATACAATTAATCCCCGTGGTTTAATATTACTCCCTTGGGTTCATAATTCCTTGGTTTAGTATTAATCCCTTGGGTTTATAATATCAATCCCTTGGGTTTATAATATCAATCATGGTCAACCATCATCAACCATAGCCAACCATGGTCAAATGTCACATTGTGACAAAGATTGTCTCAATATGAAAATCAACCATAGTCAAACATGGTTCATTGTCGCATTGTAACAAAGATTGTCTCATTTAGAGTATTTATCTCAAGGTTTATATACCTCGCATTTATAATATAAATCCATTAGGTTTAGTATTACTCCCTTAGGTTTATAGTATCTTGGGTTTTTAGTAAGATTGTCTCAATATGAAAATCAACCATTGTCAAACATGGTTCATTGTCACATTGTGACAAAGAGTGTCTCATTTAGAGTATTTATCTCAAGGTTTATATACCTTACATTTATAATATAAATCCATTAGGTTTAGTATTACTCCCTTAGGTTTATAATATCTTGGGTTTTTTTGTATTAATCCCTTAAGTTTATTATACCCTTGAGTTTATTAAATTGTGTTTAATTATTTTTTTATAATATTTACTTATGTGTGTTATTATTATTCTAAATTATTTTATATGGTTATTCATTAATTAAATTTATTATTAATTATATTATTTATATGTAATTAGTAATATTAGTAATATTATCTCTGTGACACTCTTTTTGTTCGAAGAAGGCACCAGGCCGTTAAGTTTCACTCTAGGAATAGTATGGCTCCGCGCGTTGGGTATCGCAGGCCTCGCAGGGGAGGTAATTCTGGGCAGAGCTGCACCAGGGACAGTAGCCAATCAAGCCCGAGGTGTATCACTCCTCTGGCCTGTGCTCCGCCTCCCGCGGGTGATTCGGCGTCCTCTGAGGCGGATTTGAACAATGAAGTGCAGACGGCGACCCTTTATTGTCGCCACAAGAGGAACAAACCTGTAGTGAAAGCCATGATAACAGTAATTTTTGCTGAGGAGGATGAGGCGGATGGAAGTTGGAAGGCGGATATGGAGGAAAAGACGCCCCCCTCCTCGGACAATAATTTCAAGATGAAAGACAGCTCCTACAGCCCAGAACCTCAGAGCAAGATGGATGAGGACAGCACCTATGGTTACTCAGCCGAGCAAGCGGAAGCCTTACAAGAAATTACCAGCCTCAAAGGGAAAGAACCCGTGGTTATTCTAGAAGGTCCTCCAGAGGCTCTCAAGGAAGCTCAAATCGACCAGCCTTCCTCTCCTCAGAGCAAGCCAAAGACTGAAGAGTCTGATGACTCTTTTGATTACACTTTGTACCTCAAATTACCTCCGGGTATAGAGCGTCTTGAAGATATTCCGGTTGGCATGGAAGTTACCTGGGAACGGGACCCAGTTCGCGCAGCAGAAGACCGCAAGAAACGAGAGCTGGAGCGAGAAGCTGAGGAGCGCAAGAAGCAGGGCAACTAATGGCAAGGGCGTCATGGGTAAGCCTGATATCAGGCGAAAGTTGTAGTTTCTTTTTGCTTAGTTTTGGTCTGGTGGCGCGAAGCAATTATGAAACTGCTGGTCACAAAAATTGTTTCTTGTAATGGGTCTCGGGGTCTTGTAATGGGTCTCGGGGTCACAGCACATAACTTCTCTGCTGGTATTTTTTGTAATCTCCAGCTTGTATATGCAGACCATCAAGGTGGATGAAGTAAGCTTTGCCAAAGCGCTGAACACTCGCTCTCAGAGGTTCTCACCTCTTGTACATATTTTTTTGGTTTTTTTAATATAATTAGCATAGCCTTTACTCAGCAAAAAAAAATATTATTAATAATAATATTAATAATATTATAATAATAATATTAAACATAATATTGTATTATTAATAATATTGATATGGGTTGATATAAATTTACGAGTGTTATTCTGCAATTTTTGTTGGCTAATTGCGTGTTTATTTTAGTTTCACATAGATTAAATGGGCAATTCAGTTTATTTGTTTTATAGGTTTTAAACAGTTTTCAAAAAATGTTGAAATCACATGTTTATGTTTGAGTTGTGAATTTGTCATAATCTAATTTAAATGACCTATAAATTTTAAGTCAATTAAATCCATATATACAATTAAAAATTAATTTTAAACCAACCCAATCAAAATTTAACAAAAAAATATTTAACTTTATTCCTATCAAAAACTCCTAAACATATAATATAAACCAAAACTCCAAAATATATAATATAAACCAAACCTATCTTATCTGATGTAACATCACTATCTTATTCGACTTGCAGTGAGTGAGTACACGAAGCTTAACCAAGCTACATAAAGCCAGGACTCTGTATTACGCCACGAGGGCATGTTAGAGCATCTTTATCTCCTTCCCATAAATTTGGACCAATTATTTCTTGAGAGCATCCAGGTAGGAATGGACCTTAGAAAAATGCACAAAGCGCCTTGAGTATCGAGGTAAAATTGCACACCGCACATATTCATTTGCTACCGGCCATTAAATCATCCATGCAATGCGGAGATTGCTGTGCAAATAAAAGAACTTATAAACGACAAGATTCGGGATTCGAACGCCTCCTATCCAAAATTTGTTTCTTCACGAATAACCAGAGAAGTCCATCACTGGAGAAACTAGTAACTAGAGAAACCTGTCCTCACTAATACTCAAAAAAAAAAAATCATGACATGGTTTAAAACATGGCACATGCGCTTGACTAAAAACTACGGTGAGAATGGGATGAAGATCTCATGTTATCATCCATTTGCTCCAATAAAATATTTATTTTTCTATGTTCTGCCAACGTAAACTTCAGCTGATGATCAGACTATGGATATTGAAATGGCAGCAACCTGACTCGGCAACTATAGATATTGAAATGGTAGCAACCTGACTCGGCAACTCGTGGACATGTCACCGTTAGCTGCCACTCTGATTCTCTCTGCTCCTTATTTTAAGTGCTAATAATCTGACTGAATATGATACCGAGTCCCATAACGAAGGTTTGATCTAGTCCAGGCTGCACTAGTGGTCTAGTACAAGTCCAAGTACATTATCTCAGATGTCGCTTCTTTTGGTTTTACCTAAGTCTGCCAGCAAACGAACTAATGAAGAAACAAATACACAAATATTTACGGAATTCGAATTTGAATTTGATTTGGAAAAAATGAGATTGCTGGTATAGATCATTAAATGGATTATTATTTTAAAATTTTATATTTTTTTTTTCAGTAAAATGATTTTTTTTAATTATTTATAAAGTGTAATAATTAAAAATATTGTACATGTATAAAATATTATATAAGTTTGTATAAAAGAAACAAATACACACAAAGTTATTATTTTTTTAAAAGAACACCAACCCCAAATCAAAGATTTTGCTATAACTCTTAGAAATGAAAGATAACATCATTATTAATTAATAACTAAAAGCTAAATCTCTACTTGTATATTAGCTTTTTTTCAGTGAATCTCATTCAAACCGCATTGTTGAGGAGTTATTTATGTTGTGGATTATGTTCCACCACTTAAAAGGTTGCAAATCTTACCAAATCTAAAACAAACAGGAGGAGAAAAGCACACCCAAACCTTAAGCTTAATTCATGTTTTTTAATTTTGTTACTGTTGAAAATGTAGAAAGAAAAACTCACTTAACTCAGATGACATGGAACTTGTCACTCAATTAACTCAGTTAATTCGAGTTGGGGAAACTTGAGTTCAGTTTAGTATGTTTGATTGTTAATTTTTAGCAATGTATTTTCAGTCCATTTGAGTCATTGTTATTTAACTAATTCTAACTGTCAAAAGAACTAGTGGAAGTCAAGTTGTGGAAGTAGAACTTCAAGCACACTCAGTGATCAACCAGTTAACTGATCAATCAACCTAAAATAATTGTTGCATTCAGAGAATTCGAGTTAACCAGTTGAGATGGAGATTCCAAGGTAGTGTGCTATCATTTGTAGCATATTCCCATGTGTACAAGTGGTGCAGACAGTCAAAGGAAGGACCCTAGGGAATTGCACAATTCAATAGTGGGAAATTCCTAAATAATAGGGGCCAATTTCCCAAGCAAATAGCACAAGAAAATAAGAGCTTGAAGGCTTGAAAATTAGCTAAGTGTTGGCCAGAGTCAGTCAGTCAGGCAGAGGGATAGACTATACACTTGAAGGGTATGCTCAAGCTTGAGCAACCATATTTATTTCATCTCTATTCTTTGATTAATGCAATACATATAGTAAGGGTTTTTAAGCAATTTATTTCCCTTAGATAAATTTTGTCCGTGTGTGATGTTTCCTGTTGCATTTCTATGATTCTTGTTCTAGATGATGAATTAACTTCCGCAAATCAATGGAATAGCTTCAAGTCTTGAGATTTAGTAAATTTCATGAACAATATTAAATCTACACATTAATTTCTACATGGTATCGGATTTGGAATCACTATAGAGCAAAAATCTTGAAGTTTTCATTATAGGAGGTTTGAATTTGCAAATCAGTGTTGTAGGTTATCTTCACGACTTAGAAGATGGATTTCAATGGACTAAGGATCGAATATGCCCTTAAGGGAAGCTCGAATTATCTTGCATGGAAGGACCGCATGGAGGAAGTACTGGAGGATAATGGGTTGAAGGAATTCATTGATAATGATATTTTGAAACCAACAACATTTGATGCTAAGGATCTAATAGAATGGAAGAAGTGTGTGGCCAAGATGAGGAGAATCATATTGGAGGGAGTAGGAGGCCATATTGTCTCAAACATCCATGGGAAAGAGATTTCGTATGCAAAGTGGCAACCACTGACAGATTTATTCCAGAATAGTAGTGATCACAGTCAATTGGCACTCAAGGACAAACTTCGAAATATCAAGATGTGGAGGAACAAAACCATTCCACAATATCTGAGCAGGTTCACATAATGTCATGATGAACTTGGTCAAGTTGGTCTTACTATAACAAAGGATGATTTGTTGAGCCTAGCCCTTCTACGCCTTCCAAAGAGCTGGCACGACTACGAAGATTTATTGAATGGGAGCGAGAAACTACCAAATTGGAAACATCTATGGTCCGATTTGGTATAGGAGGAATTGAGTCGAAATACTATAGATAACACTTCATTTAAGGGTGAAGATGAGGAGAATTATGCCTTGGCTGGAAAGGAAAATAAATGGAAAGGGAAGAAATACCAATCCAAAGCAGAATCTAGTCAAGGGGGCAAGAAGAAAGACTTGTCCAAAATCAAGTATTTTCAATGTCATGAATTCAAGCACTATGCCACGAAGTTTCCACACAAGAATACAAGAAATAAGACCTCATGAGGAGCACCGGGTGAATCTTTGGCTTCACGGTTCGAGTTTGATTTTACTCTCATAGCATGCATGGCCAACACAGTGATGGGAAGCATGTGGTATATCAACAATGCTACCTCATTCCATATGATGGGAAATAGATATTTTTTCAGTGATTTGGAGGAGAAGGATCTCTAGATGCACATCGAGATGAGAGATGATGGAAGGCACATCGTGTCGGGGATTGGTACAGTCACCTTTCAGAGGGAGTTAGGCTCCCCTCTCAGGCTTAAGAATGTGATGTTTGTTTCAAGTCTAAAGAAGCATATTGTCTTCATTGCAGTTTTGGAAGACTATGGTTATGATGTGATATTCAACAAAGGAAAGAGATTCCTCAGACACATAGCCACAGGACAAGTGAAGCAGATCGGGGTTCGTATGAAGAACCTCTACAAGCTAGATGTGTAGGATTGTGTTTCACTGAGCACAAAGGTGGAGAAGGTGTAGAACCGTGATGTCAATGAACTTTGGCATAGAAGACTTGGCCATTTGCATCATGGCACTTTCTAAATCACACAGTAGATTACCACATGCCTCCCCAAAGGAGAAATAAAACAGTAGGACACATGCAAAGTGTGTACCTTGGGAAAGTACACAAAGTCCACTTTCCATGATCAAGACAACAAAGCATATGCAGTCCTTGAAAGGATCCACTTTGATGTTTGTGGACCTTTCTCGATAGCCTCTAGTGCCAGGCATAAGTATTTTTTCATTTTTATTGATGAATTCTCATGGAAGTGTTGGATATTCTTCATGAGGAAGAAGGATGAGACTTTCTCCAAGTTCTTAGAGGTCAACGCACTAGTGGAGAAATAAACAGGAAAGAAGGTGAAAGCTCTCAGGAGTGATAGCGGAAGTGAGTATGCGTCAAATGAGTTTAAAATTTTTTGTGCAAAAGAAGGAATTCTGCGAGTTGACAACACCCCACAACCCATAGCAGAATGGGGTGGCTAAGAGGAAGAACTGAAGCATTATGGGAGAAGCACAGTCAATGTTCCATGACCAAGGCCTACCACTGTATTTGTCGGTAGAAGCATGCAACAGAGTAGTCTATTTTCATAATTGGAGTCCTTATCATATTTTGGGCATGGATTATACTGGAGGAGGCTTTCTCAAGGAGAAAGTCAAATGTGTCGCATTTCAGGATTTTTGGAGCCTCTATTTATTGCCATGTCTCCAAATAATTAAGGAAGAAGTTTGTGCTCACAACAGAATTGGGGGCATTTGTGGGTTACACAGAAATGCCTCATAACTCTGTGTGTACTTATCATCCCTCAGAATGATAGTTGTGTGAAGGGATGTAAAAGTTGATGAGGAGAAAGCGATGTGATTCTCTCTTGAAAGGGAGCTTCTGATCCCACCAGAGGAGGATATTTTATCTTTAAAGAAGGAGCCTCAGTTTGTTGTGGAGAAGCCACAAATTAAAGAGAAGAGAGTGAAGACAACCACTCAAGTAGAACCATCCAGAGAAAGAAAAAAAAATAGGGAAGTTGAGAGACTTATGCAAGATGCAAGGGAGAATATGGGTGTTGTTTCAAATTTTCACAGGTAGAGAACGTCCCCTGATCAATACACTAGATACATAACTCTAATGACTGAGCTTGTAGATACTAAGCCATCCTCATTTGAGGAAGCAGTAGAGAAACCTGTATGCGTTGATGCATTGGCGGAGGAATATGAATCCATTCCAAGGAACATTGTTTGGGAAGTGGTCCCAAGATTAGCAGATAAAGAAGTTACGGGTTTGAGATGGATCTTCAAGGTTAAGTAGGTAGTAGAAGAAACCATAGAGAAGTATAAGGCCGATTTGTGGCCAAGGGGTACTCTCAAGTTAAAGGAATTGTCTATGGGGAGACTATTGCTCCTATATCAAGGTACTCATCCTTTAGATTGATTATCTATGGTTGCACATGTGGGGTGGAAGATCCACTAGATGGATGTGAAAACAACATTTCTCAATGGGGTGATTGGGGAGGAGGTGTATATCGAGCAACCAGAAGATTTTGAGAATTTTGACCGAGAGTCTCACATGAGCAAATTCAAGCGAGCATTGTATGGTCTCAAACAAGCACCACGTGCTTGGTAAACCATGATCGATAGCTATATTAGCAATTTGGGTTTCATCAAAATTGAGGCAGATGCAAACCTCTATCATATCTCGATAGAAGGTAAATTTCTTATTATTTTCTTATATGTTGATGATTTAATTTTAATTGGTGATGAGCATTTGATCAAATCTTGCAAGGAGGACCTTGCAAGAGAATTTTAAATGAAGGACATGGGTCTCATGCACTACTTCCTCAATTTGGAAGTATGGAAAATCAACGGGGAACTATTTGTCTCTCAAGGCAAGTATGCAAATTAGATACTGCAAATATTCCACATGGAGACACCTCTAGCAACCAACTAGAGAAAGGAGGATGCCACTTTAGGAGAAGAAGTAGATGCTACCATTTATCTGTAGCTAGCGGATTCACTAATGTACCTTGTGAACACACAACCAGATATGTGTTATGCAGTCAACCAATTGGGCAAAGATATGGTTAGGCCAACCAAATTATTTTTGAAGGAAGCTAAGCATGTTTTCCGGTACCTCAGAGGCACTACCCAATTTGAACTATGGTACAAAAGGACAGAGTGAGTGAAGCTATGTGGCTTCACATATGCAGATTGGGTAGGGAGTCCATTAGACTGAAAAAGTACATTGAGTGGAATTTTCAGTGATGGGTCCGCAATATTTTCTTGGTACAGCAGGAAGAAAAGATCTATGGTGCTCAGCTCAGCAGAAGCATAATACATGGCTGCAAGTCAAGCAGCATGTGAGGCGATCTTGTTGAGAAAGATACTTGTGGGACTATTTGGTCAGAGGATGGATCCAACTATGATCTACTGTGATAATCAATGTTGCATCAAGCTCTCTGAGAATCTTTTATTTCACGATCCATCCAATCATATAGATAAATGAAGTTGCTTCAGTACATTCCAACAGATCAACAAGATGCTGACATTTTGACAAAGGTCTTGTCAAGAGGGAAGTTTGAATTCCATAGGTGCAGGATAGGGGTGATTGATAATCCATTTCTTGCTGAGAGGGAGTGTTGAAAAATGCAACAATAAATTCTCAATTTGATTTTTGCCTTGATTAAATTGAGAAAATTTGAATTTCCACAGAAGCAGACAACTTAGATGTAGTTAACTGAGGTGGCATGACTCTTGTCATTTAGTGAGGTCAGTAAATTTGATTTGGAGGAGTTAGAGTTTATTTAAGCACACATGATTGCTAACTTGTAGCAATCAAGGTTAGTTATCTCAGGTTGTTTTCAGTTAAACTAGTTCTAACTATTGGAGGAACTAGTGGAAGGTCAATTAAGTAGTGGGACTTAAGTAAAACTCAATCATCATCCAGTTAACTGATCAATCAACCCAAAATAGCTAGTCCATGTAGAGAATTTGAGTTCCCCAATTGTTGTGGAGATTCCAAGGTAGTGTAACATCAATTGTAAACTAGTCTTGAGTGTACATGTATTCCATGCAATCAGATAATTAAATTTAGGAATCACACAATCCATTTTGGAGAAAATTCCTAAATAATAGGGGCCTGATTTCTCAAATTACACAAGGAAATAGGGGCTCAAGCAGAGGCAAAAATTGACTAAGTCTGGGTTAGAGTTTCTGAGTGAGCGGAAAGATAGGTTATTCACTTGCAAGTTGTGCTAAGTTGAGCAAAGCAATTGTAATACATCTCTATTGATCATATTAATTTAAGGAGGCATTGAGGTTTTTAGCAGATTGCTTTCCTCGTAAAAAATGTTGCGTGCATCTGTGTTATTTCTCATTGCATGTTTGTGATTGATGTTCTAAATTGTGAATTGAATTCCATAGAGAGAGTAGATTTGGGTCTTGTGATTTTGATCAAAATTTCATAAGCAGCTGAAAATCTACATCATAATTTCTACACATGGCATCCGCCTTGATCCTATATGAAATCCATTGGATATATCACTCTTTCCTCTAGGGAGGAGCCAATCTAGGGAAAAAATAAATAATTTTTCCCTTGTTGCATGGGACAAACTCTGTTTGCCAAAACTAAAAGGAGGATTGCGCTTGTGTGACTCCACCACCATGTAAAAAGTTTTAGGATCCAAAACATGGTGAAGATGGATACAAGGAGGCTCAATTATATGGAAATGCACATGGAATTGGAAATATGACCCTCACACCTCGCTTCGACATCTCATCTGAATGCATTTTCCCTTCTCTGGCTCATTCATATGGACTTTGGCCAAAAAAGGAATGCGCTTAATTCCATAACAATTCTTTTGGGATGTAAAGGATGGGAGCACGACTCTATTCTTGGATGATTCATGGCAAAAACTCCTAAGGTTTGAGACCGGCAACAACTGGATGACCTACCCCTATAACTGACTGCACAAGGTCTAATAACAATAACTGACTAATGCCTTGAGACAAGCCAACAGTTGAGGCTATTGCTACCACAAGAATAATGGCATTCGAGAGTAGAGGAGGAATAGTGGAATTAGTTTTGGTGTAACCTCCAACGAGGATTAATCCCATACTCCTCCCAGCTGGATACTCCAATGGGGCTACAGTTCAAAAGGCTCCTTCACTATCTTAGACGCATATCATCTAGGAGTGGGGCATCAAGAAATACCAGCAGAAGGTGTCTAGATCAACATTTGGAAACCAAATATTTTGCCAAAAATTTCCTTCTTTTTGTGGTTCTAACTCTAAAAATATTGAACATCTATTTAATAGTTATACCTATTCGAACTTCCTCTAGCTTCAATTGCAAGGTTTCCTTAATCACTTAAATTGAGACCCTCTTAGCATTCCAAAAACCATTTCTCAATAGAGGAATCATTCCTTCTCCAATCCCATTCTCAATCGCATCTAGACACTCTCTCTCAGTTGCCTACTATGGGTGACAGGGAAGGAATGTGATCGAAACATTTTCAAAAATCCCTCTCTTCCTCTTTACTCTCTCTGGAGCATTATCCAGAGGAACATTAGTGAAACCATTATTGCTCTTCCTTGGTCCCCTCTATATTGGGAAGCAGATGGCCATGAAGCTATGCTCCTTAATAATTGGAACCTTGTTCCAATTTCCCCTCTCTCCCTCCTCTTTTTGATTGCCTACTTCAGCTATCACATCCTCATGGTCCTCGTCGCCCCTCTCCTTTCTCAAACTAAATTTTAATGCTTCTTCAAAAGGAAAACCTTGTCCAAGTGGCTATGGTGGAACCTTTAGAAATCACCTTGACCTTCCTCTCTTCATATATTTTGGGATACCTGGCATTAATAACAACAATGTTGCAAAACTTACAACCCTCATCAAAGGACTGGATATAGTGCAAAAAGAAGGCTTATCCAAGCTCTTTGTGGAAGGAAACTCCTATCTCATAGTCAATATGCTCCACAAACTCAAAAATGGTACTCCTGTGTATAAAGTTTCCAAACGCTAGCATCTTGAAGAATTACTACATTGAATCTCCTCTCAAAATTACCAATATCCTCGTCAACATTCCCACCCACATTTGAATAATGGGGAACAAGGTTGTATACATGTTGGCTAACCATGGTTGTCTCAGCTCTTCGCCCATGATATCCTCCACGTAGCACCTCCTAACAGACTCTCCTCTCAAGAAGGTTTGCTGGCAATTTATTTAGATGGATCTCTAGTCCCGAAGAGGGGTGTTTTGCATGCAAGAGGGTGGGGAGTCAAGCAGGAATATTCTTCTATGTCTTTAGTTTCGCAATTTCATATTTACTTGGCTTGCTTTGATGGCCTTAAAACTCTGGATTTTAGCATATGCATGATATATTTTGAACTCACAACTTTTGTCTTCTGCTTGGCCTCTTAGAACACTGTATTTTTGGATATAGTCAATTTTTCTAACTATGTTGTAATGCAACTTTTTGTTAATTATATGTTTATTTTAACTTTGTTTAGATTACCTAACAACTTGAATGTATTATGGGATGTCCAATTACCATCTTATACGACTTGCAGTGTTGATATGAAACTTATGCAAAGGCAACTAATATTTCACCAGCCACAAACCCATTAATGTGATCGAGTTAAATACTTTAAATTTAAACAACTACCACTAAATTTAAGCAAATATAAATCTAGCCATAAACATATACAACGTAACCAAATTAATAAACCGCTGACCTAGGAAATAAACCTCGCCATTAAGCAAGCTAAATGAAGCCAGGACTCTGCAGTGCGCTACAGAGGGTCAAGTTATCTTCTTCCAATAAGTTTGGACCAACCATTTCTGAAGAGCATCCAGATAGGCATCCACAAACGGCTATTTCTGGAGAGTTTCGAGGTAGGCGCACATTTCCAAAATTGCACGACGCACATATTGATTTGGTAGCACCCGTCAAATCATCCATGCAATGCGGTTGACGACGAGACTGCGATGCAAATGAAACAAATGTGCAGCGAGATTTGGGACTCCGACGTGTTCTTTCCAAATTTTTTATTTCTTCACGAATAACCAGAGTAGCCCATCCTTACATTGGATTTCTGCACAAATAACTAGAGAAACCGGTCCTCAGTAATAATAAAGAAAATTCACGACGTAGTTACAACATTGCACATGCTGATTTCTGCACAAATAACTAGAGAAACCTGTCCTCAGTAATAATAAAGAAAATTCACGACGTAGTTTACAACATTGCACATGCTCTTGACCAGAAAACTACGGTGACATTTACTTCCAATGAAATATTTATTTTTTTGCCAATGCAAACTTCAGCGGAAGATCATGGATATTGAAATGGCACCAACCTTGTTACTAAATAAGTAACCTGGTTGGTCAGATTCATGGTTATTTGAAATTTACACTTTATAATTTACATTATATTAACACCAATAATTGAGCTGCTGGCCATGGACTATCTGCTCCTTATTTTAAGTGCTAATAACCTGAATGAATATAATAACGAGTCCCATAACGAATGTTTGATCTATTCCAGGCTGCACTACAAGTCCGAGTACATCGTCTCCTAACATTATCACAGATGTCGCTTCTTTTGGTTTTACCTGCGTCCGCCACCAAAGGAACCAATGAAGGAACTAATGCTAATTCCATATTTGTCCAAACATGTCCTTCACTTTCTGGCAATATATTTACGTATATCAATCATTATATGGATATAACAAACCTGAGCGATAATTGGACGAGAGGCGCTGAATATAGTGAATGAAGTTGGCTTACAAAGGGATCCCTCGATTTGATAATCGTAATGGCAAGTCTGTCTGTAATTTTCTCCCTCTGCCTGAGTAACCAACACTTTGGCTAGGGCTTTGCTTGAGAAGACCCAACAAGACTTTATAATAATACTGAACTCTGGCTTCCCACAGCCAACACTGTCTCCTCTAAATGCTTCCCATATCTGGCTCAAACTCAATCGCTGGACGTCCCAATTCAAAACAGTTAATCCATATGAAAAGGTACCTAGCCAGGAAGTTACTGAAATTTTAATTAAAGTCGTGAAATTTTCTGATAAGTGTAGCCCCTAGAGATATTACAATACCTTGTCACGGCGCAGTGTGAGTAGAACATTCCCCACAGCATCCATGAGGAAGAGCTCACGTTCAACGTTGGATGCGTAATTATCGACCCTGAAGGCCAGATTTCCGGAAGAATCAAAGACTGTGAAGCCTTCGCCATTGAAGAGGAGCGATTTCTTCCAAACGGTGAATGTGGCCGGGGAACGATACTTGTAATCATCAGGCGAGTGGGAGGAGGAGCCACCATGTAGGTTATCAGGCATCCCTTTCCAACCTGACACTCCCTTGCACAGACGAAGAAAACAAAAGGCTTCCACGGAATATTCTGCACGCAGCTTCCTCCATGGTACATTTATATCTCGCGAGTATCGTTCAGCCATAAAAAAAAATTTCGAATATGCAACGTCACTCGTTTCTCCAGCAAGGACCTATGTGGATAAACTCAATCGGTTTTAAAAAAAAATATTTTCCAGCGAGGAATTTGTAAAAACTCAATTTCTTATTTTATTTTCCAGGAACTACTGGAAGTTACAGTTAGAATTTTATTTATATTATTATTATTCAATTTATTAAATTTAAAGAGATTTTATTTATCATTATTATTATTTATTTTCAAGTTTAGTCTAGATACTAATTGATGTATGAGACTTGCGGTATCAGATTTTTTTTTTTTGAG
>APFE031528001.1:712347-742264 GCA_000404065.3 Pinus taeda
ATTTTTATATATTATTTTTTTCAAAATTTAGTTAAAATTTATTGCAATTTAAGCGTATTTAAGAAATGAAAATTAAAATATTGAATTTTATATATTTTCAAATATAATAGAAATGATAAAAATATAATTTTAATTGAAAATTATATTTACTCAAATATAATGTAAAAACCAAATATTGAAAGATAATCTCATTTATATTTTATTTATTTTATTCTTAGAATTTTAGTGTTGCTATTATAAACTAATTTAGCGAAGTTATAAACTTTTCATATATTATAAGATTAAATATTTTTGTTGTCATGCTTCAATGTTGGTTTTTATAACTTATGATAATATGGATTGATTTGCTCCCATGGCATGTTTAGAGTGTTGTTATATAATGTCTTTCTTTATACATGTTAATTTCTCTTGTTTAAAGGAAATTATGGCGATCACTCGCTAGGATTAATACCTATGTAAAATTATAATTTTTCTCTAAACTTGCTCTTGTAATTATTTTATTAAATTTTATATTTTTTACTTTTCCTTATTTATCTCTTCCCCTAGCTTGGGATTATTTTTCTTTGACCCATCAATCTAAGCATTTATTTTATTTTAACTTTCAATTTCTTATCATAATTGTTCTCTCAATCTCTTTTCCATATCTTAATTCTTCTCATTGCTTGTGGTAAACTCGCTTCACAGACATCATAGAGGCACTGACAATCCCTTCTCCATATCTTGATTCTTCTCATTGGTTGTGCTACAATCTATTCACATGCATCATAAAAGCACTCATATCATATGCCAGCAACACAAAAGTAATTTGAGTTATTTGTCATTTTAAACATTTATGTGAAATGTTAATTTAAAATTATTTTAATTTATCTAAATACAAAAATAAACAAATTTATACAATCTCATATTATTCATGCTTACAAAATTCTTTGAGCCAAATTAGGAAAACACATTACTAGAAAAAAATTAATTTTTAGAAAAGTTCTAAAAATAACTTAAAAATTTAAAATAAAACAAGGAAAAAAATAAAATCCTAATTCAAAATTTATTAATATTATACAAATACCCTTAACAAAATGGTGAAATACTTTAAAACCTATCTTCCCACAAAATGGTGAAATACTTTAAAACCTATCTTCCCACTGCAACTAAACCTAAACCTTTTTTATTAAAAAAATAATAAATACTAAACATCTCCTCCGAACCCATAGCTAAAACTTCCATACACATAAAACAATGAAAACAAAAAAATTACCATCCCACCCTCTTGGGGATAGTAAAGAATGCTTGGTGAAAGTGATAATGAACCACAGAAGCAGCCAAATTTATAATCCTTTGCAAATGGGTTTCGCTGATGTCACTTGTCATAAATGGTTATAATGTTCATCTAATAAAAAGGGTCACTACAAGTTGATATAGGCATCTTAGGGTCACTATCAGTTTGATTTATGCATCAAATTTCATGGCTGGTGTTATATTGATTATAATATTTTTATAGGCATCTTAGGGTCATTATCAGTTTGATTTACGCATCAAATTTCATGGCTGATGTTATATTGATTATAATATTTTTATCGGTAAATTATATGGTTTTTATTTTGTTAAAAAATTATTTTTTCAAATAATTTTTAAATTTTAAAGAGATTTTATGAAGGTTTATTTAAAGTTTTTGAAAATAATAAATATTTAAGTTTAATATTTTTATTTTTTATTTGGTTTGATGATATTTTTATGTCACTTTAATGTGAGTTTTCATATATATATATTAAAAAAAAAAAAAAAAAAAAATAAAAATCTATTTCATTAATCATTAGGTTTTGTTACAGTAGTTATTGGGCTTAATACCATGGTTTATAATAAAAGCATAATTACAATTGGATATTTAACTTCATTTAGGATGGATATTATTTAACTTGTAAAATTGGCCATTTGTACAATACATAGAACCACTACCATGATTTATCAATACAATTTGCCCAAAAAACCACAAACTCATTTTCAAAATCAAAATATTTTAGAATATTTTATTTTATACATTTTTATATTCACTATGTTCTTGACCATAAAAAGCAAAACAATCTCTTGATTTTTTAAAAAATTTAAAATAAATTCAATATCATTAAAATTTTTTAAATTTTAAAATAAATTCGATGGAATAAGTTGGATATATACCACTTTTAATTAGATGTTAGGTTAAAAAATAAAAAAATCGTGTTATATTAATTTTTTATATTAGTTTTTAAATATTTATATTAATTTTAATTATATTGCATTATCTCATATTATATAATATATTATAACCAGTAATTTTTTTAATGCTAACTAGCAACACTAGATTACTCTTACTTAAAAATCATCATTATCATATAATAATTTAGAAAGTCTAACAATAATCCAGAAAGTTAATTAAATCTAACATGAGTCTAAAACCCATCATAAGTGTCAAAATAAGATATCATATATGAAATCGAAATCAAATATAAACAACCACTCTCTTCCCAACTTGTAATGAATTTTGTTTAGGCAATAATCATAATGAATGTTGTTCAGGCATAATCATAATTGGGTTATGGTGTTGTAATCACGACTTCAAACGAACCAGCTCAAAACTTCTTAGAGTATGGCATTCTTGATGAGACTCTTTAGTTTTATATGGGAATGTTTACGATTTTTTATTATAAATTAATTTTTAAATGAAAAGAAAATGATAATTTTTTTAATAAAATTAAGAGATATTAAAAAAATTAAAAATATTTATATTAATTAGTTTGTGAGTATAAATATATTTTCACTTTTAAAATTTATTAAAAAAAATCATAAAATTTGTATAGAAAGAATTCCATCACTTACATAATTTTATATAAAAATTAACTTACTAAATAAATTACTAATATGAACTTATATTTATATATATAATGATGATTATTAACATCTATTAAGATCAATGTGGTTTATTGGACTTTAAGAAGAAAAAGAATCTAATTCTATTTTTTTTTAAATCTTATTTGTGCTAAAAAAGAAGGGAAAGAAGCACACCAAAATCACTATAGTTGGGTTGACTTAACAAATCAAGAAGATTGGAAGTGTGACAGATGTTAGGAAAATGAGAGCGGATGTGAATAAGGGTCGAACAATATAAAAGAAAGTGTTTTTCATCCTCCACTCTCTTAGTATCGCAAAGTTGAAAATTTCTATCATCTCAGGGAGTCATGGGAGTAGACCACCGCCCATTTTCACTTCAAAGCTCATGAGAATTAGTCCTAATCTTAGTGATGTTCATCTTTCTCTTCGAGTTGGTCAAAACAAAAGATAATTTTGGTTTTCAATGGTGGGGTCTCCTTATAATATCCTAGCTTCTTTTTACCTTCCAACTCCTTATCATCCCATAGTTTATCCTTAAATCTGGAGGTGATAGTATCTTTGATACTATCATTGCTTCCCTGGATGATCTCCTCGTTTATGCCCCAATGGTTGAGCCAAGACTAGGCATCCTTATGTCACCCACGTTTGAGGTGAAGGTGGGGGTTTTGACTAAAGTTAGAAGCAATTTTAGGAAGCCACTCGGATTTCATGTTGTAAATATTCTTTTTATACATTAGATACTTAAACATAGCCCTGCTTTCAATAAGGGAGAGGCTAACTTCAATCAGGAAGATAAGATAGGGGGTATATCCCTTGATCTTGAAATTGTAGGTTATGAATTGCTTTTCAATCATCTCAATCTTTCTCCATGACTCTGTGGATACACTGCAACCCCAGACTTCACAATTGTACAGGACAGCAACTCCAACTTCACAATTGTATAGGAAAACAGGGGTGACAAAGGTCTTAAAGAGGAACCACCTTTTTTTACTCCAAATACAAAGATCAGAAGCATTGCAATTGTTTTCAAGCTCATAATAAGGTTTCCAACCTCCAATAATCATTTTTTGAATGTTGTAATTCTAGTTGAGTTGATAAGGAATGTCAATACCCAAATATTTATAAGAAGAGACCTATCCAAGTAAATGTTATCATAGACGAAATTTTCATGGGTGATCTTTTTATATTTAACTATTATGATTTTAGTCTTGTCGGTATTAATCGTCGCAATAGTCATAAAGAGTCTTAAGTTGTTTGTCTAGGTCCTCATGGCTTCTAGCAAGAAGAATTTAGTCTTGTCGGTATTAATCGTCGCAATAGTCGTGAAGAGTCTTAAGTTGTTTGTCGAGGTCCTCATGGCTTCTAGCAAGAAGAATTTAGTCTTGTCGGTATTAATCGTCGCAATAGTCATGAAGAGTCTTAAGTTGTTTGTCGAGGTCCTCATGGCTTCTAGCAAGAAGAATGATATCATCCACATAGAGGAGAAGAGTAATGGTAATACCAGCACGCTCGGTGCCCTTGCACCCTGCGATTTCCCGACACTCCTCTAGCTTATCAAATATATACCAAAAAAGATAGGGGAAATGGGACACCCTTACTTAACCCTGATATCACATTTGATATCTTTATACCACCCTTAGTAAGTCTTAAACTTGGCAAAAACCATCTGATAAAAATGAATCACAACAATCTTCAACTCAGAAAGAATTATTATCTCATCAAATATTTTTCAAAACTTATCCCAAAAAACAATATCCAAAACTTATATATATAATTTACATTTTTAACCATAAAAATTTGCCATGCACTATTTCCCTATTTCCCTAAATTAAAAATAAAATAGGTTAACATTAAAGCATTAAAGTACTTTTTCGTGTACCAGATACCAACAACTACTATTTTTTAAAAACTTCATTGGGTTTTGTTTGAAGATAACTTCTTTAAGCCGTTAATAATCACCATGTTCCCCGCTGTACGGGAAAGACTATACACCGGCTAAACCAGGCGATATTGGCTGCCAATTTGACAGTCTTTATGTAATTTTGTTGGCTTTCCTTTCCCCTCAAAAGATTAAGTTAGGTTTCCCAAGTAGGTTATCATGAAGAGAAAATACTTCTTATTGGAGCCAAGGGCGCAAGTTGTTTTTGTTTAGCGTGGAAAAAATAAATTCTGTGCTAAATTCTAAAAATATGTTTTTTTTTCCACCACTAAAGGCAAGCCTGTGTGCTACCTCTGAGAAAAGTGTAAGGATATTACTTTATAATATCGCACATATGTCTAGAAATAGGGTGAAATATATTCTCTCTTTTCTGCCGAGATTTATAATTTCATAAGGGAAAGGAAGCATCATTTTTTTGCATGTGGCTATGAAACTTTTCTAGGGCATTGTTCTATTAGAAAATCATTGTCATGGATTTTATATATTTTACCCTAATTATGGCAGAGGAACTTGTCACGTGAGCAATGTTTGTAAATTAAAGAACAAGAATAAAGATTTCCAATCTAAATCAGATAAGTAATGTTTCTAAATTAAGGAATAAGAATATACTTATTTCTTTTAAATTAAATCAAAATTAACTTAGGAGAATGTTACAAATTTTTAATTGAAATGTGGTTGATGAAATTTTGAGATTTTACATATATTTTAAAAGTTTTATATCATTTGATTTGTAATTTTTTACAATATTATTTTAAAACAAATTAATATTAGTTTGTGTGTTATTTTTTAAAATAATTTTAATAACTATTTTTCACGCCTAAAATATATTTATCAAATTATATATAAATCATACTATCATGGTTATAATGGTAGCAGTTGAAACATATAAGTTATAGTAAATAATTGTTTTTGGTAAGTAATTTAAAAATGTTTTTATAAATTTTAATGTACACTGAGTAGTAAATGCTTAGGTATGTGGATGTTGTAAATATTTTTATATGAGTTATTTGCTAGACATTCCATGGTAAATTTACTATGTAAATAAAAGTACTAAAATGTAATATATAATGGTCGAAGATTACTGTCAAGAGCATGAGGGGTTATAAATTCTCTAAAGGAAAAGAAGAAATGGCACATATCATAAGGTATTCATTTATTTCTAAGTGTGGACTCGAGATCTAATCTCTTTTTTCAAAATGTTTTCTAAATGAAGGCATCCACCTCTATTAACTTATAAATACAATCATCGAATGCATTTAAGATTGTTGGGAAAGTATAAACTTTTAGTGATCATAATCATTATGGGGAAGCATAAGAGTACTTTGTTCTCCCTATAAAAGGTGATGATAGCCAAAATTCTCTCAACTCAATCATTGCCATTCATTTATGACATTTTATTATTCATGTTTCACACTTCTCATGTTATGCTCTTGCTTGCTAGCTATGAACAAACATGTAAAATGACCAAAATCAACACCATGAAAGAGGAATTATAAACCACAACTAGAGGCAGATGGTTATAGGTGAGCATAAACATTGAACAAGTTATAAATCGTTCAAACCACTATGTATTTACTACTCATTGGATTCATGGTAATGAAGTTTTTTTGCTTTAGTTTATTTCCAAAAGGAATTCAATGGAGTGGATTCTTTATACCTACATTGAATAGCACTAGAGGGGAATAATATCCCTGAGGGGCTCTTGAGAAAACATAGAGAAGATTGATATGTAAACTATTATGGATATCCCATTTGAATAGTTCATCACAATAGGTCTTACAACATTGTGAGATATCTTATTATGTAATTTATTACCTTAGATATCAAACCTAACAATACTAGTGTACGGCACAAAATTATGAAAATAAATGAAAATAAAATAAGAGAAACAAAGAAATGAACAAACTATCCACATAAATGAATATGAGGTATGACCTAAAAACACCAATGAAGAAGAATACTTAGTTAGAAGACAAGGAGTATGCTTTGCTCTCTTTTTATCAGTTAACAAATGCAAGTATAGAGATAGGGCACTCACCATGGAATTATCATGGAAATTGTAGCATGAACAGATATTAGAAAATCTTCCACCTCCTCTATTATGTTCCAATATCTCACTCCTAGATTATTTGCTCATTTATGAAACTATTACAATACCAAAGTGTTACACGTCATTTTGTCACATTAGACAAATGACCGACAGTTTGGATCTTTCGTTGTCCATCAAAGTGTTCCAAAGCATTCCCCTACAAGGCTAGAACCTAAACAATCCCAAAGAGAATTAAATTTATGGATTATAAGGCCCAAAAACCTATTTTTGATTACCTGCGCAGTTCCCCTAGTTTCTACGCATACACAGACTTGACCATTAAAGTCGGTGCAAAAGTGTGTTTTGTCTTACACTCTGGCTTTTTCACATGACTCAACACAAGTAAAAATAAAAAGTAAAGTCTAGAAGCTTTGTTAGTCGAATATTTCCCAACTATCAACTTCGAGTTGATGCTTACCCAGGGCGGATCCCTCTCATCGTGAAGCTAATTCTCTCTCTTTGTGGATCCCCTATCCCACCATTTGTGGATCTTATCCCTTAGGAAGACAATCCCAAACCTCCTCCTCTTTGCCTATAAATCAAACATAGGCCAAAGGGTTGGGGAGGACCATTGAAGGTAGGTTTATGTTGTAGAAATAGGGCTAGAATGAATTACATCCAAGGAGAAGGTTAGAGATCATGGGAAGAGGCTTGTGACATCAAGGCAATTAGGTTGTAAGCTTGTTCTCCTTTTAATTCAATAAAAAGCAATTGTTTTTTCCTAATCATGTCTATCCTGATATCATTTGTGAGATTCCTTGATCACTTACATGGTTTATAATTGGTTATTGATTCAATTTATGATGTATGTTGAGTTAAGAAATTCATTTAACTTTGATTGTATATGTTAGATGCTTTGATATTTTTGTGTGTTTCTGCCTGTGCAGATCTCTTTTGGAACATCGTGGAGAAGTTGTGGAAAGCACTGGAAAGGCACCTAAAGCATTGAGGAGTAGTTGGTTGTGGAAGCCATCGAAAGGACTTCAACAGGCACTTCGTTAAATTAGTAAGTGATTCCTCACATATTACTTGTTTCAAATAGTCATAAGCTAAGGAAAGGTTGCAATTATTTTCTTGTTTGTTACTAGGTTTTGTTTGAAATCTAGGGAGATCCATCTTATCCACAAGAAGGATTAGTCCACCTAAAAAATTGGTGAGTCCACTAGGGATCGTCTCGTTCTCCGTCATATCCTTGTTTTGAATTTTGATTATTTTGTCATAACCCTCTCTGAGTGTCTGAAAAATATTGAAAGTTTGGATTTTATGATTTGTTTGGTTTATTTTTATTTTTTCTAAAATTTTCCTGAGGTGTGCAGTTTATCTTTAGTCATAAAGCATACTTTTGCACACTTAGCCTTTAGCAATAGTGTGTATGTGCATTGGATTGAACTCTTTCCTGCGCACATACGTGGAATTATTTAGATTTTGAGTTTTCCCTTCACTAAGTCTAGGAACTTTTGTGTTTTATGCTTGATTACACTTGTTTACACCTTCACTGTTAGTTCAGTCAAGTGTTGTGAAAGAGTCCTCTTGAAAGTTTCTTGTTTTCACGAATTAGGGTAAAAGCCTCATCTGGTGTGGTGTAGATCTATCAAAAGAAGGATTGGTTGGTATTGGTTTTTTGTCTTCCTGCCTTTCTTCTTTCAAACATATTAGGTCTTATGTTTATTTTACTCCTTTGTGAAAGATTGTTTCGTTAATGAAAAGAAATGAATTTTGAGAATGAGTATTTTTTTATGGAAGTGCTTCTTATGTTGAAATTGAAATGAAAATCCATTCTTCTTTTAGTGCTAAATTTTTTCAAAATTGTACTCTTGACAGCATTAAATTTATAGCATTCATTGGAAGAAATTCATTTTAAATTTTTGATTGGTTTCCTTGTGCATTTTGAAATTTTTGAGTGATTATATGTTAAAGGAAAATTTCATAGTTTTTGAGTTATTGGGCGAATTGAAATTGTAAAGGTTAATTTATGCATTTGGGTCATTCGAAAATGAAAATTTGCATTCATGAAAAGGGATAGTGGGAAATTAAGAGTTTTTTCTTTTTCTTTGAAAAAATGAAAAGACTCACTCCTTACTTTAGTTAGAAATTCATTGAAAAGAAAAGATTAAAATATCATGTTTGATTGCATTAAGGTTTTGTGTCAGGTCATAACACCATTAGTTTCACATCCATTTACCCTTTGAGTAATTAACAACTTCAAAAAACAACACTAATAAAATCAATTTAGAATTTTTATTATATTAGGGCTCTTTTCCACCTACACTAGATCAGGTTGTAGAGCTTTGAAATAGGGAAGTGAGTTAACTTTCCAAAGCTACAAACAAACATTAAAATTTTGTGATAGGGTGTAAATCCATTTACTGAATTTGGCTCTAGGAACTCCCCTTACAGATGAGTTAAGCACAAGATCATGTCAGACCTAATGGAGTGATCGACCCCACCTCATTGGTTACCATAGGCTGATTTACATGTATTAAAAAAGGTGTCAAAAGGTACTTGTGAGTCACTTGAAAATAAACATCAGATTAACCATATGTAAAAACTTTCAAGGGGGCTGATCTTTGTTACTCTGCCCTTGCATGTACGTTCTATCTTCGACTATCCCCCCAAGTTAATTTGTCTTAAGTGGTAACCTTAGAGACCATAATATTAGGCTATTATCCAAGGTGATAGTGAAGGGGAAGTCTCTATTATACCAAGAACATACGTTGGCTAGACTCACTTGGACATTTTTGGAGGGTATTCTTCATTTGAGATGGAATAAGTGAAGATACTTGTACCAGATCGTGTACATTAAGTAGGTTGTTAGTATATTTGGTTCCACCCACTCTATATTTAGCCACTTTTCACATTGATCTCTACGACGTTAGATCTCTTCACAAACTAGTGATTTATCTATGAAAAGCTTGTTTGCATGGTTTGATTCCTTAGACTTATTGGCGCATGTTATTTTCTTGCTTTTACTTTTTAGAGATCGTAGGTGTGGATTGTGAATATTATTTGGATCCTTAATAAAATTTCATCGTGGTTGATTCACCAATGCATTCACGTAGAATGCAGGGTTTATCCCCTGAATATACACCTAGTCAATTGGAAAATATTAAAACTAAGAATTCAACATCAACAGGATTTGCAACCTCGGAACAACCTGAAAGATCTACAATTGTAGAATCTGAGATAGTAGAAAATGAAGTGATTTAAATCCAAGAAGTAAAATTAGGCTTAGTTCAATCTGGGCTAGAAGTTACCGAAGTTATTCAAACAGAATTTGATACTAGAGAAGTTCCATACACACAACTAACTGAACAAGAAATTGAAGAACCTAAATCTGATATTTCTGAACTTGAATGACCTCCAGTTGTTATAGCTCCTACTCCTAAACCGGCTTCACCTCGACGGGAACTCATAATTACATCTAGATTATCTTCTAGTCTAATTAATATTGAAGATATCATTGGGAATGAGGAGGAAGAATCACCACGTACTCTTGTTACTACTAGTGAACCAAGAGTTTTTCCAATACTTCCTTTTGATCCTTTCTTAGTAGATCTTTGACATTCTACCCCCTTGGACTCTTTAGGTCAAGGTCTTCCATCCTACCACACTCCTTTTTTACTTTTCACCAAGATGAAACATGTCATAAATTCCTCTTAGGAGTCAACCCACTGTACCTCTATGTTTACCTACTCTCCGGAGTCATTATTGTATGGTGGTACTTCAGTTCCTATTGGGTACCAATCACGAACTAGAACTTTTTTAGGAGCCACTCCTTCCCCTCAAGTTTCTCCTTGATCATTTGGTTTATCTAAAACTACTATTCAGAGCATGAAATCCATGCCTGAAGCACCTTTGGCATTAGACAAGTGTGTTCACATGGTATCTAGTAACTTAGGTAATCCTCAAATAACCCCAACTGGTGTTTATTACCTGCCTGGGGGGCAACCACCTTATCCTCCACCTAGAGGAAAACTTATTGTCGGATCATATCCAACTGTTGGAGGATAACCTTTTACTGGAACTTATGGTTAGATACCTCAAGTTAGTCCAAGTCAACCTATTGTGCATCAACCCTTTATTGGCACTTGTTACCCTGGGATGAATACTATTTGGAACCCTGCTTTTTCTCAATAACTTATTGCAGTTGCTCCACAAGTGCAAGTTTATCAACCTGTTGAACCTATTAGACAATATTTTCCACAAATACCTATTCCAATTATTTCAGTACCTGTCCAACAGATTCCACAAACACACGTCAACTAGCTTGTATAAGGAATTCCACAAACACATGTTCATCAATTAGTTCAACAACCTATTCAAAGTAAACCTCAAACACCAATTCAGTCTACTATTCAGACATATGTTCAACAACTGGCTCCATGTTCACCTCAAACACCTATCCTGGGAGTATCACAAATGACTGTCCAAGTTATCCCTCAAATACATGTTCAACAGCCTACCGAGGCTATCCCTCAGGCATTTTCTTATCAAATTGGTCCTACTTTCCAGTATACAACATAGGTTCCTATCAGACAACCTAGTATAGGGATAATGCAAACACCGTATCAAGGTCACGCTTTTCAAAACCATCCTTTTCAAGGTCAATCTTTTCAAAGCCAACCTTTACAGGGTCAATTTTTCCAAGGCCAACCTATTCAAAGTCAATTTGTTCAAGGTCAACCTTTGGAAAGTCCACCTTTTGAGGGGGAATATTACTTGGGTCAAATGGTTCAAAGTCCACCTTTCCAGAGTCAACCATACCTTGGTCATACTTTTCAAATTTCATTCAACTACAACCTGGTATGACTCACCTGAGTTACCCTGGAGGAATTCAAATACCAATTGCATAAGCTATTCCTGGATACCCTGGGTATCCTTCTCCATGGGTTGAACTTAACCCTTAGGGTTATCAAGATCCACAAGAAGACTTCAACCGATAGTTACCATTCATCACAACCTTAGATTTTCTAGATTTATCCCGGTTGACAAATGATCCTATTATTATCCATTTTGGCCGGCGATTCCTACTAAGTTACTGAGTGATATACCAAAGTTTGAATGTAAATCAAGAGAGGACCCATCAAATCACATTATGACATATCATATTTGGTGTGTGTCAAATTCATTGATTGATGATTTTATCAGACTATGCCTTTTCCAATCAACATCAATCGGTTTGGAAGCAAAATGGTACATTGAGTTACCACATGCTTCTTTCCATAATTTCAATTCTCTAGAAACAACATCTTTGACACATTTTCAGCTACCAGTTTGATATAACACTGGTACTAAACTGTTGACTTCCCTAAAATAATTGACATCTACTTGCATTTTAGATCATATACATGAATGGATACGTAGATATCATTTAGTCAAGATTTTTGTTCCAGATCAATTTTGGCTGAATAGTTCACAAAACCATTACTTCTCGATATTACAGAGGATGTTGATAAATGAGGATTTGTAATGGAAGAGAATGTAATTTCTTGTGCCCAATACCTAGACTTAGTCAATACAGAATCGACACCCTGTACAAAAAAATCCCAAATCTACCTCGCCCAACAATCTCAGATCAACCGGATTCAACTCCTACAGGATCTCACATCGTTGATGGTGTAATTGATTCTATTAGCCATCAATATAAGGGTAAAAAAAAGAATTCTAAAAACACATAGACTTTGGCTATATAAAATTCACCCAATGAAAGCCTTTCTCCGGAAACTACTTCTAAAATTAATGTCGTAGAATTATTTCTTAGCAAGAATCAACCATCTGGAGGTAAAAAGAAGGGGAAAGATAAAACAAAACAAAATGCTTCTTAGAAAGAGAAACCAACTAAAAATGAACCTAATGATGAGAAAAAGGAACCTCGTTATTCTTGTCTAATCTGTAATGAAGATCATTATACGAAGGAATTCCCACATCGGGTAGAGGTTACCAAATTCATAAAAGGTTCTCCAACTCTTATTGTTTTGAAGAATCATTTTCCTTCTAAAGACCATAAAATGGCTTCACATAATCCATCTTCTTCTTCCACATTGACAAATATAATGATGATGTCTTTACAAGTTATGGTAGCAACAATATCAAAATATTACGGATCTAAGGGTCCTGAAGTAAATGGAAATGATGTTAGTCCATCTACTCAACCTTCCACTTCAATTCCTGCTACTTTTGAACCATTACAGATTGAGAAACCAACCCATGACATGATGATTCAACCAACTCACAAAGGTGTTGTTCGAAAATCAGCTTTCAACCCACATGCTAGAGTTGCTCAAAACTATAACATTGTTGAATACTTCATGATGTCTCCTTCAACAATGTCAGCTCTTGAAGTGTTGCAAACATGTTCAACACAAATAAAGTTACTTTTGTCAGCTATTGGAGCAATTAATCCTTATGATTATGTGATAGTGGCTGCAACACCCTCCAAAATTTTGGCCTGCATTCAATTTCAAAGCCTTCCTTGTGTTTTTCCTTAATATTTGCAAGCACTCGGGCTCATCCATGAGCTCATGTTGAGTCTTTTCATCCTCCTTGCTTGACCATTCAACAAAATAAAATTGCATGTTGGTCACAATGTCATGCTTACAGCCATGTTCTAGCCATGCACAAGGTCCCACTTCATGTGTACTATTTGTATTTGCTAAGTAAACATCTGTCACACTCACACACGAAGTTGTATGCACTGACATGGTCACTCAATGATCTGTCACAAGTGTCACACTTGTCGCTTGCACTGTTGGTTAGTCACATTGAGTATATGTTGTCTTGATGGTTTGAGGCATATTTCCATCGAGTCATGTTGAGTGTGTGTTCACATGGTCATGTATTCACAAGTTCACTCACCCACACACTTAGTCATTTTGTTGAAGTTATGACAACCGGATCACCCTACAACAACTGGACCCTCGATGAGTTACATTGCGCAGTGTCAGCCCTTAGTGAACATGTATTGCTACCCAGAATTGTGCAGAGCTTGAGGTTGTCTCTTAGGTAGCTTGCACTGCGTAATCCTAGAATTGACCAGACCAAATGTCATCCAGAAGAGCACAAAAGTTTCTCAGAAAGTCATCTCAATTTGCATTTCCCACAAGAAAATCAACCAACCCTTCAGCTGGTCAACCGAAGATTTTGATCGGGCAGTGACCCTGGGACTCACTCCCCCAAAAAATTGTGCAAAAGTTACAGAACTTTCCCACTCCACTGATTGAAGAAATTGTGCAGGCATGTCAGACTAACACCTTGTCTCCTAAAAGAAATTGTACATTTTTCCAGCCAGTCACCCAAACAGCTAGCCTGCTGCTCACTTGGAAAACTGCATGGTTTTCATGAGGAGTCACCTAGCTACCCAACATCCCTCTTAGCTCAAAAACTATGCAAGGATGTTCAGCAAGGTAGCCACCCAACAATTGCATAATTTTTTCTAGCAACACTCCCGCATCCCACTACTAGCTCCTTGAAAAAATGTGCATTTTTTCCTGGCAAGCCTCTTGTAGTCTGCTGCCACCTCTCTAGAGGAATTGCACAGATTTTGTTGCCAAGCCTCTCTGCTACCTGCATCGGTTCCCTCAAAAAATTGCGCACCAGCCGAGCCAGATCCTGCAAACAGTCAAGGCTGATCTAGATTGTCCATCTTAGTTTCCTAGTGAATTCTGCGCAATTTTCATTGGTAGTTCCTGGAGCCCGCATTCCATCTTGAAATCTACCTTGTGCAATTTCATAGCCTTATCTTCTCTCTCGGTCACCTGCATCTGAAAGCAAACGACAATGCATCATGGTAGACTACGAGATTTACGGATTTGATGTCGTCTCGTTATGATTGAGTGCAGATATAGGTAGATGGATGAGACATGACACGACGACGAACTAGATGAACAAGGACAGCACATGCGAGGAGATTTGTTCGCGAACAGACAAATGAAGAATGCATGCGAGGAGATTTTTTTGTGAAAGGACAATTCATGCAAGGGGATTTTTTTGTAAACAAAAAATGCATTCGAGGATATTTTTTTGCAAATGGACAATGCATGCAAGGAGATTTTTTTTCAAATAGATGAAGACATGAAACATGCCAAAGTACAAGCAAAGGAGTGACGTGCACATGCAACATCAAGCAAACACCAAGATCATCAAAGACTTTTCACACCTTGTCATGCAGAGGTGAATCTATGATACACCAAGAGGACATCCGTCACTCAGTAGCACTACAGCTCGACATGGACACCATCACCAGCATGAACACACCATCTCTGTTATGTCAAGTGGTGTCACGAGTCATCTCGGCCACATCACTATTGTGGGCCATACTATTTTAAATTAATGTAATGTAGCGTGGAAGTCCGAGAGACCCAGATGTAAATATGAAGAGTCATGTAAATCTGAAAATTCATGAAATTCAAACAATCATCATGGAATTCGAACAACCACAAGGGCCCGTTTTAAGCTTGGCTATAAATACTCCTCATTTGTACATGAAAAGGACTTTTCGCCTTGGCTCCTCCCACATAACCTCGAGAGTCTGTAATATTTTCTTTGAGGAGTGAGCAACGGCTCCAACACCCCTCTTACAGGGATAGTGATGTATGGTTTATCGATGTGTCTTAGAACTTTCGCTTAATTTAGAAGCCTGATAATAAGCTAGCATGTTTTAACACATGTATTGTAACTATTTGTAAGGCTAATCTTGGAACACTTGTAATGCATGTTGCTTTAACATGTTTAAAACAATTGAACTATTTTGGTTGCTCTAATACATATGTTTACACAAATGTGTTGTATATGTTGTTAACATTATCTTGCCCGCATGGGTTGCCTCACCAGACATTGGACAAAACCTTTCCCATAAACTTGCTATAACAACTATCGCACTTGCGCAGAGTGCTCTGTTGGATGTTGTATGTGCTATCCCTTCTTGTGTGTTATGACTTCTGCATTCGTGTGAACTACTCCTCTAGAAGCTGCACATGTCCTGCTATGTTATGTGTCTCTGACAGAGTTGGGACTCTTCCCTTTCGACTAGAGACTCACCTCCACCCTCTCCTTCTGCGGTGAAATAACCTTGCCACATGTAACACTAGCACTCACCAGGCATGCGAACTTTGTTGTTTGAAGACAAATTATACCACTCTCATGTGCTGACAAGGAAGAGCTAAGGCATATCTTTAAGGTAATGGAAACCGGGCCATCGTACTAGATGGGATTCCTACACCAAATGGTGTGAGGTTTAGTTGGGACTTCATATTAGGGAGATCCCTTAAATGTTGGTGGGTCCAGCACTGTCAACATTTTGGCGCTAGAAGTAGGGCCAGATGATAAGTTGATTCATCACAATCTGTATTGAATCTTCACACATCTATCATGGATTTTTTTATAGTTCACCCTCTCAAATGTTTGTCCAACGGACATATATTTCATGTCGAGAGGGAGTTCTGTGATGACTTGTTACAAATCACGTATGATGGTGAAGGAAAAGTGGCCTAGCCTGAGCACTTAGATGACTTCCATGCGCTCATGGAGAACATGGAAGGTTTTAATGAAACAGAGCTCTATTCACTACACACACACACACTTTGTGACAACCCATTGCGATGGTGTAGCATACTGCCTCATAGCTCTGTGCACTCATTGAAGCAGTTCGATGATCTAATTGATTTTTTGTCACAATTTTGATCTTGAAGAAATTTATAAGAGAATGTTAAGACAATGGAAGGCCTCGCATGAATCTCCTATGGGATTTCTGCAACATTTCTAGCTATTCATGTTTGAAGCTTCGAAAAATAAGTTGAAATTCCAATATCTCATGGATAGATTTGAATATTGTCTCACCAAGTCACTCTGTCCCAAGGTGAACCTAAAGTTAAAACCTTGCTTAGAATACTTCAGTGATGGAGTTGCGCAATCACAAGAAAAATCCTTCGTTCTCACAAGTGACTATCTTCCTTTCCTTCATCATACATCTCCACCCCCGCAGAGTGATGTGGGAGAACATACACACAACTGTTCAACTGTTACATCCTCTCACCATCACTACACACAATTTTTGTGTAGATTTGGTTGGGAAGCCCATATGTTTTCATACACACTTGTTACCTCAACCTCTGTCTTTGCGTTCTGTTGATTCCTCAGATTACACTTTCTTGTGTTCTTTCATTTCGGACGCTAAAATTGTTGTGAATGAAGATCAAGCCATCGACAGAGTTGATGTTGCACAACCAACCTACGTTGTCATTCACGAAGAGTATGGCCAAGCATCTGAGAATGAACCCATGGTGAAGGATCAACTCCTTCTGTCTGTACCTCCTCCACTTTTTCCTGACATTGTTGGTGTTTCTATTATCTCTGATTTTCCTTGTGTAAATCCATCCACGGATGCATCTACTTCCGATCGTTCGTAGAATGCACTGGATGTCAATACATCATTTGACAGTGGATGGATTTGATGTGAAACGCAGAGGGTGAACATTCTTGCTTCTCATCTACCCCTCTGTATGATTCATCAAATCATGAGGATGTCGAAAAATATCTTCAATTTTCTGATCATGGTTGTCGTGATCTCTGTACTTCTTCATTTGATCACAATTTTGATTCACTCGCTATTAATCTGTCTAAGCCACTGGTCTCCGATGATATATCTATTGATGAAGTGGAAACCTCATAGGCTATCAAGGCACTTCAGCCTATCCTGATGATTATTTCAAGCCCTCGCTGTCCTGAGGTTAGTTCCACTTCCGATTAGAAAATTTTCGAAACAACTATGGCTCCTCATAACTCATCTATATGCAATAAAGATCAATCCAACACATATATTTTGCTTCCTCCATTGGAATCACATGAGCCCATCACCTATGCAATGGAGGAATCATTTGCAGCAAGAACACTTGCAATGTGAAAGTTGTCTCTTTTTCTCATGTTTCCTTTTCTAGCATAGTCAAGAAAGTGCATATGCTTATCATCTATACATAGTGTGTCACAACAGCAGGGTAAGTCCACTGAGGGTTTGTCTTGCGCTTTCGCTCTTTTCTTTTCTGTGGATGCATTTAAACTTGGAGTGTGTTGGTCTTCATTGTTATATCCTTTATTTTTGATGTTTTGCTTGACTGTGTTTCTCGCGAACCATTCCTTCACCAACATGGGCCAGCCAATGCATCGATGGCTTCATTGTAAATATCACTTCACATGAGTAGGCCCATGCACCATTTAGCGTAGGAGTAGGAGTAGTGTTTTCTTTCTCACTTGTATTTGTTTTCTGGTTTGCATGTTTGCTTGCTTGTTGTTTTCTTTTCTTTTCTTACTATTTTTGTGTTGTTTTGTTTTGTTTTATTAGTATCATGTTATTTTTAGTTTTGTAAATAAGTGCTACCCTCTACTGAATTTTGGATTTTGAATGAGTATGTGGTTGAGATCTAAGGGACTTGCAACACTACAACACTTGGCTAGTCATGTGTCCATCTTCTTTGTGCTTGTTTATAACTTTCAACCGATAAAGTCTTGATGGAAAATACGAGCCATCTGCAAGTGAATCTTGGGCCCAACCATGAACCTATGTCCACACTAGGAAACCCCATGTCTATACTAAACCTTCTTCTCTTGTGTTCAAACTCATCTAATTAGTAGTAATGGAGAAGAGGAAAATATAAGCGAGAAAAACTATGTCAGAGGTCTTACATGCTTCTTTGAAGGAACAACCTCTTATTCTCTCAATAATTTGGGATCCCTCTTCTGCCCCAAAAATAAATAAGTGCCTATGCACATTCCTCTTTAAAAAATATAAAAAATACAAAGGCAAAAGAAGAGAAAGGCTTCCTGCACAAAGAGGTGAAGCATGCAACTTGACCGGGGTACTGACCAGGCTTGTTGGTAGTAGAGCAATGCGTGTGTTCTTGCATGACTCCGTCAGGGTACTGTCCAGGCTTGCTGGCAGCGAAGGAACACCAAAGATGAAAACTTATACTCTTAATTTTTTAAAATCGCGAGCCTAACCACCCTTCCTGATTTCAAACCATTGTGATCAAGATGAAACTTGTTGTTGTGTTTGCTAAGTTGGCAAAATGTGAACCATGTCTTTTCATGGGGTAATTGGGGAAGCCAAAGTAACCTGCACAACGATTCAATACTCCTTGAGAGACCAAGGCCCCATGTTGTCAATGAACCAAAACATAGAAGTTGGAATTCAACCAGTGTGTCGCCAAGTGTTGTAGTGGCCACAACACCCTCCAAAATTTTGGCCTACATTCAATTTCAGAGCCTTCCTTGGGTTTTTCCTTGATGTTTGCAAAAACTCAGGCTCATCCCATGAGCTCATGTTGAGTCTTTGCACCCTCCTCGCTTGATCGTTCAATGAACAACTTTTTGCATGTTGGTCACAATGTCATGCTTGTAGCCATGTTTTGGCCATGCACAAGGTCATGGTTTATGTGTACAAGTTGTATTCGCTATGTAAACATTTTTCACACTCACACACGAAGCTATATGCACTATTTTGCAAGTGTCGTCATGGTCGCTCAACGATCTATCACAAGTTTCATGCTTGTCGCTTCAACCGTTGGTCAGTCACACTGAGTATATGTTGTCTTGATGGTTTGAGGTGTCTTGTCATCATGTCATGTTTAGTGTGTGTTCACAAGATCACGTATGCACAAGTTCACTTGCTCACACACTTAGTCATTTTGCTGAATTTTTGACGACTGGATCACCCTCCAATAGTGAGACCCTCACTGAGTTTCATTGTGTAGCTTCATCCCGTAGTGAACATGTACTGTTGCCCAAAATTGTGCAGAGCTCAAGGTTTCCTCCTACACAACCTTCACAACACAATCTTAGAATCGACCAGACTGACTATCATTAGAACAGTGCAGAAGTTTCTTAGCAAGCCATCTCAATTTGCGCTACCCGCAAGCGAATCAACCAACCCTCCAACTGGTCAACCGGAGAGTTGGATCAGGTAGTGACCTCGAGACTCACTCGGACAAAAAATTGTGCAAAAGCTACAGAACATGCCTTCTCCACTGATTGAAGAAATTGCGCAAACATGCCAGATAGACACCATGTATCCGTCCCTATCTCCCTCAAAAAAAACTACGCAATTTTTCTAGCCGGCCTGCTACTCACCATGAAAATTGCGCAGTTTTCATGAGCAGTCACCCAGCTACTTAGTATCCTGCTCAGCTCAGAAAATGTGCAAGGATGCTTAGAAATCCATCCTCCGAGAAATTGTGCATATTTTTCGAACAACACTCCTACATCCTACTGCCAGCTCCCCAAAGGAATTGCATAGTTTTTCCTACCAAGCCCCTCTGATGCATGTACTGCTTCCCTCAAAACATTGCGTAGATCTGCCCACCTACGGAGCCAAATCTTGTGGATAGTCACTGCTGATCCAAATTGTTAATCTTAGTCTCCCAGTGACTTCTACACAATTTTCATCGAGAGTGCTCGGAGCCCACATCCTAGCCCACATCTTAGTTTCATAGACTTGTCTTCTCTCTTGGTCACCTGGACTCGAAAGTAAACAATAATGCATCATGGTAGACTATGAGATTTATGGATTTGATGTCATCACGTCATGAGTGGTTGTAGATACAGGTACATGGATGAGACATGACCCGGTGATGAATGGGATGAACAAGGAGAGCACATGCGTGGAGATTTGTTCGCAAATGAATGAATGAAGAATGCATGCGAGGAGATTTTTTCGTGAACGGAAAATGCATGCGAGGGGATTTTTTTGCAAACAAAAAATGCATGCGAGGAGATTTTTTCGTGAACGGACAATGAATGTGAGGAGATTTTTTCGCGAACGGACAAACACATGAAGCATGCCAAAGTACAAGTGAAGGAGTGATTTGTACATGCAACATTAAGCAAACATCAAGACCATCGAAGACTCTACACACCTTGCCATGCGGAGGTGAAGCTATGATACACCAAGAGGACATCCATCACTCAACAACTCTGCAGCTCAACATGCACACCACCACCAGCATGAACACACCAGCTTTGTCATGTCAAGTTGTGCCATGAGTCATCTCGGCCACATCATTACTGTGGGCTATACTATTGTAAATCAATGTAATGTAACATGGAAATCCAAGAGATCCACATGTAAATATGATAAGTCAGGAAATTAAAACAGTCACGAGGGAAGTCGAACAATCACCAGGGCCAATTTTACCTTTGGCTATAAATACCCCTCATTTGTACATGCAAAGGACTTTTCATCTTGGCTCCTCCCACATAGCCTTGAGATTCTGTAATATTTTCTTTGAGGAGCGAGCAGTGGCTCCAATGCCCCTCTTACGGGGAAAGTGATGTATGGTTTATCGAGGTGTCTTGGAACTTTCGTTTAATTCAAAAGCTTGATAATAGGCGAGCATATTTTCACACATGTATTGTAACTGTTTGTAAGGCTAATCTTGGAACACTTGTAATGCATGTTTCTTTAACATGTTTAAAACAATTGAACTATTTCGGTTGCTCTAATACATATTTTTAAGAAATTTTTTTGTATAAGTCATTAACGTTGTTTTTCTCGCATGGACTGCCTCACCATACATCAAACATAATATTTCCCATAAACTTGTTATAAGGACCATTACACTCGCACAGACTTCTTCGTTGAGTGTTGTATGTACTATCCCTTCTTGTGTGTTGTGACTACTGCATCCATGTGGACTACTCCTCTGAAAGTTTCCATGACCTGTTTTGTTGTGTGTCTCTGACAGATTTTGGACTCTTCCCTTCTGACTAGAGACTCACTTCCACCCTCTCCCTTTGCGGTGCAAGAACCTTGACACAAGTAACACTAGCACTCAACAGGCACATGAACTGTGATGTTCAAAGACAAAGCAGACCACTCTCACATGTTGACAAGCAAGAACTAAGGCATATCTTTAAGATAATGGAAACTGGGTCACTGTACCAGAGGGGACTCATACACCAAACGGTGTGAGGTCTACTTTGGAATTCAAATCGGGGATATCCCCTTAATGTTGGTGGGTCTAGCACCATCGACATATTCTAATTTTATCATTTTTTATCTTGAAATTCATATACCTAGACTCCCACATAAACTAACATTCCAAATACCAGATTTTGTCAAAACCAAATGACTATTTCGCATAGTTGTTGATGAAGGAGCCTCTATGTGTATCGTGTCTATTGCTTGTTGGAAATCTTTAGGTTCTCCAACTATCAATCAATCTCCTACCACTATGAAATCCTTTGATGGAAGAGGATTTCATCCTTACGAGATCTTAAATGATCTACCCATAGAGTTATAAGGGAATACAATCGCAAATTAACTTTAAGTTGTTGATTCCTAGCTCAATTACAACCTTTTACTCAATCGAAGTTGGACCTATGCTATGTCTGTAGTGGTCTCATCACTTTTCGGCATGGTACTATTACCTCATCAAGGGAGAATAGTAAAAGTAGACCACTTACCTTACTATACTTCTAACCCTAACTCTACATGCAGTGTACCTTGTGTGGGGAAAATGTTTACTCCCTATGAGGATATTGGTGTTGGTTTGCTTAAGGATTCATCACTGATGGGAACCTTTTCACTCCCTCCACCGAAATTTCAGATCCAAGTGGATATTGGTGGCCACCCTTCTAGTCCATTTAGACCCCCAATGTTGTCTCTTTTAGTTTTTTAGTTTCCTTAATTGTAGCACAATTTACTATTTTTGGTCGTTTTTCGGGTCCTAAACTTCCGGAGCCATTTTGAGGCCCTAAACGACGTTTTAAGGGAAAATTGAGAGACCAAGAAACTCCCAAGTGGGATCATTAATTTTTTTCTGGCCTACTCTTTGAGATATTCGAAACATATTATTATGATAGCCAAACAGAGATGGCATGCCAAAGTTACGGCCCCCAGAAATTGATGTACTGACTTACCCAAATGAGGCCCACAGTTTTGGTGCTTCGTCTCCTAGGGTTAGGTTTATGGATGTTTAGGGTTTTCCATTATTTCTTAGTAATAAATAGGCCTTGGAGCCTCATTGTAATACAGTTCAAAGGCATCTAGCCACCACATCTCTTCTCAGAGATAAGCTACCATCGCCCAACCTAGTCTTATATACATTCTATTTGTAAGCATATTTTAGTATTTAATATTAATGAAATGAAGTGTTATTTCTACTACATCTTTGTATTTATGGTTATGTCTATATTTTTTGTGTTCCTATTTAAATTTGGATTAGTGGCATTAAAGTGGTCTGCTCTTTCTTTGTTTTTCTTTGCATGTCCCCAATGAGATCAGGATATAAGTAGTTAGGGCTTGAGCTAGTCAAACCTTTGCAAGACTAGCCTCACAAATCCCAACGGCCTCCCATGGTGGAAGAAAAGAAAGGCAAGGGGGAAAGAGATCCTTTCAAAATATTGCTCGAAGAAGCCCTCGAGCGACAAAGGAACACGATGACAGACAAATTTTCCTAGATCCTTCAACAACTACCCAAGTGTGATACATCTACTTCTAGCAGCTATTATGGAAGTGCCACAGCCTTTAAGGTACAAGTCAACTTTGACATTCCCATATTTGAGGTCAGATAGATGCGGAAGCCATAGATAAATGGTTAAATCTATTAGAAGGATATTTTTTTGTTCACGATTTTTCTATCCAGAAAAAGATTACTTTTGCTCTTCTCAAAGTCTCCCCCCACGTCCAGGATTGGCGAGAAACCTATTGTAAGCAAAAGGATGAAAGTATGTCCTCACTATTTTCGGTCGCACCCACTTGGGATTCATTCCAGGACACCATCAAGGAATAGTACTACCCTCTCAGGAGATATGAGCATAAATACATAAAGTGGACCACACTGTCATAGGGAAGGGACCAAGACGTGCCAAAGTTTATCAATGTTTTTCATACACTTCACACATAGTTGGGTATTAAGGATTCTGAGAAACATTTGTTACTCAAGTACCACGAATGCCTACACAGGTACTTCTAGGATGAGATGGAGTTCCTAGACATATCCTCACTCGACATGATGTACTGATATGCTTTCAAGATCGAGTATAAGATTAAATAGAAAAAGTGGGACTTTGGATCTGTCAATGTGAAGCAAGGAAAAGGTGTGGCCAAAATGCAGAGCAAAGGGCAAGGGCAAGGTGAAGAGACCCAGGAGAAGCCATTGAAGCCACAAAAAAAGAACAACACCACTAAGAAAAATAAGGACACGGGAAAGTGGTGTGATTTCCATAAGAGCTCCACTCACAACACAAGTGAGTGTCAGGCCAAGCAGTCACTGGTGGTCAAAATGAAGGCTTATGAGTCCAACACATGTTGTGAACTGAGTCAAAACCCAACAAGGGGAATGATAAATGGAAGCAGATCATTGACGTGGAACCCAGTGCCACCATGGCCACCACCAAGATCCAGAAAATTGAGCCTGAAATCCGAAAGAGGGGGAGCACCTATTCCACTCACAGATGTGGGTGAAGGGTTCTCCACTACAGTTCTTTGTCGACATCAGGAGCCAAAAGAACCTCATTTCAACATAGGTTGTGAAGTGGATCGACCTACCGACTACAACACATATATAGTCGTATACCATCAGGTGGATTTTCCAAGGATGAGATCTTCACATGAACCAATAGTGTTGCCTTCCCTACAACATCAAGTCCTTCATGGATGAGGTATTGTGTGATGTTTCTCCTCTTGAATTTTGTGATGTATTATTAGGACAACCATACTTATGGAAGCGACATGTTGTATATGAGTTTAGACCTTGCTCTATTACTATTTATTTGGGTAGTAAGTTATATAGGATACCAGAGGTAGACCACCATCTCTTTGATCTTTTCTCTACTATGCAATGTGGTAAGGTCATCTCCGAGATTGGGAAATTTGTTTTCTTTCTGATTTGCTCTCAAAGTAAGGGGAAGGTCATAGCTACATCCATGGCCCTTGGGAAGGTTTCCTCCAAGCAATAGGAGTAGGTTAATATGGTGGTGGAAGAATACATGGACATCTTCTCCTCACCCACAGGGGTACCCTTGCATTGTCAGGTCAAGCATTCAATCGATTTAACTCCTAGAGCACCTCTACCCAATGGGTCAATATATCATTGCTCCATTATGGAAAATGAAGAGATCAAGCGAAAAATCTAGGATTTGTTGTAGAAAGGGCACATCCAACCAAGTTCTTCGTCTCGTGGGAGCCCGATTGTACTTGTACAAAAGAAGGATGGGACCTAGACTCTCTGCATTGATTATTGGGCACTAAACAAAATCAATGTTAGGAATAGGTGTCCAATCCCATGGATTGGTGACCTACTGGACCAACTCAAGGGAGCCAAGTGTTTCAACAAGATCGATCTAAAGTCTCGTTATCATTAGGTTCCAATAGAGCCCACAAATGTATGGCATAATGCCTTTAAATCCAAGGAAGGCCTTTTTGAATGGTTGGTTATTCCCTTCAGTTAACAAATTCCCCTACTACTTTTATGAGGCTAATGAATGGCATCTTGTGGCCCTTCACCAACTCATTCGTGGTGGTTTATCTGGAGTACATCCTCATCTTCCTCAAGAGTTGGGAAGAACATTTGCAACACATTCGATAGGTCCTTGAGACCCTTCTACAAGACAAACTATGAGCCAACGTGGAGAAATGCACCTTTGGCATGAGCTAGGTCCAATACTTGGGTTACATCATAGATGAGCATGGCGTGCATGTGGACCCAATTAAGATCCATGTCATTCGGGATTGGCTAGCCCCAACCACTCTAATGGAGCTTCGTATATTTTTGGGCCTTTCCAAATTTCTATCGGAGGTTCATGTTGGGATTCTCCCATATCACTTGGCCTTTGAGTCAGATTACTAAGGGTGGGGTGAAAGAAAAGTTTTCCTGGTTTGAGTCCCAACAGAAGGAGTTCATTGAGTTGAATCACCGCCTTTTCTATGCACTAGTACTCACACTGCCAAACTTGCAGTAGCCATTTTAAATCGAGACAGACACCTCAGAGTATGCTATTGGTGTAGTCCTCACCCAACATGAGCATCCAGTGGCCTACCATAGTGAGACACTTTTCGATACAATTTGGAAGTACCCCACTGATGATAAAGACATGTATTCCATTGATTAGTCTTGCTGACAATGGAAGCACTACATTTTGGGGAAGGAGACGGTCATCCACATCGATCACTGACCTCTTTAGTTTATATAGACACAAGGGAAGTTTCAGAATGATCTACATCATAAGTGGTCTACATATCTGCAACAATTCCACTTGAAAATTAAATACAAAAAGGGTAGCACCAATCATGTTGTTGACTGCCTCAGCTAGCCCCTAGTTGCAACACTGACTACTATTCTCAACTCTTATTATCACGAGACCTCTAGATGGTCACAACTATAAAAAAATGATCCACATTTCGCCTCGTCCTACTAGATGCTAGTCGTTGGAAAGCAAGTTCCTAATTTCCACCTTCATGATGCATTATTATGCTACTTGAACCGCCTTTGTGTTCCTTCAAGCGAGTGTGCCAAGATGATTTGGGAAGCGCACTACAGTTGGGTCACAGGACACTTTGGTGTGGAGAAAATTGTGACTGTACTACAAAATTACTTTTATTGGCCCAAACTCTGACTGGATTCTCAGAAATATATCAGATCCCGCATTGCCTGCACCATCGCCAAGCCAACCATCAAGAAGTAAGGCTTGTACACTCCTCTGCCTACTCCCAGCTAGTTGTGGCAATCCATCTCCATGGACTATATGTCTGGCCTCCATCTTACCAAGCATGGTAATGACTATGTATTTGTGGTTACAGATAGATTTTCTAAGATGGTTATATTAGCATCCTGCAAGAAGAGTATCACAGTAGAGGACACTACCAATCTATTCTTGGAATGAGTATGGATACATTATGGAATTGCGTAGACCACTATATCATATTTTGATAGTAGGTTCCTAATCACATTCTAGTCAAGCCTCTGGACACTATTGGACACCAAGCTCACCAAATGAACTACCATCCATCCCCAGACTGATGGCTAAACAGAGGTCGTGAATAGGATGATAGTGCACATACTCTGCATGTACAAATCCAAGCATCCTCGGACTTGGGATGATAGTCTTCCATATGTGCAACACAATTATAATAGAGCTCTCCATAGCTCAACTAGTCACAATCCATTTCAAGTGGGTCTAGGATTTCAACCATTGTGCCCAATTGATGTTGCCATGCCTCATGTGACTACGTAGACATAATCCACACCTATACTACCTGAGGCTAATAAAGCGGCCAGATTCATTGAATGCATCCAGCACATCTACCAATAGGTTCATGACATCTTGGAGAAGCTAATTCCAAGTACAAGCACCGACATGATCAACATTGGGTGCCACACAAGTTTCAGGTGGGCGACAAATTCTAGTTGCATTTGTAGAAAAAATGCCTTACTGGAGCCCAACAGAAGCTCAATCCACTCTGATATGGTCCATCATTACCAAGGTTGTGGGAGACAATGCTTTTGAGCTGAGAATTCCCCCATTCCTTGGCTTGCACCGAGTGTTCAATGTGGACTATTGAGCATGGAGCATGATTGTTTAGAGGTCTTTGTTTCAGTCAGATGTCTACCCAAGGAAGTGTGTACACCCCTCCACGCGGGGGGGGTGCGGGGGGGACTTGTCCCTCCCACAGGGGTTCGGGTGGGCCGATCCCCCCCAGCTGGGGGTGTTTGGGGGCCAGCGGTCCCTCAGCAGGGGTTTCAAGGGCAGCACCCCCAAAGCTAAAAATAGATGTAAAATTGCCTTGTAAAAGTATAGTAATTTGTAGTCAATCTAGGTCGTTCATTAGGCGGATGATCTGACGGTGGAAATTATGTTTATTTTAGGATTTTTTCCCCTAGAAGGCAACCCCTCTCTTTGTATGAGGGCATTGTATTTGAGGTTGTGTAATAGATGTGTATTCTCAGTGCGAGAAGCAGAGAGGTGAGACTGTGAGAGAAAATAGAGGATATTACAGTGGATCTACTGTAGGTTGTGTCTCTTCATTTTGCTGGATAATAGAAAGGAAGGACTGGCTATTCAGGGTGGACGTATCCCAAACTAGGAGAACCACATATATCTGTGTCTCTCTTGTTTTATGCATTTTCTGTGTTTATATTTTTGCAATATTTTATGTGTTCCATTGCTCCGTAATATATAATTTTCTAAAAACTGGTATCAGAGCCGAAGGTCTATTTGGCTGATAAACTCATAGGAAAGAAGGGTTCCTCATTCAAGTGGGAGCAATGGCGGAAGATGGTAAGTTTAGGGTTGAGAAATTTAACGACCAAAACTTCTCGTTGCGGAAGATGCAGATGGAATATTATCTATATCAGAAAGATCTATACCTATCATTGGGCGGAAAAACAAAGATGTCGACGGGTATGACAGATGAAGAATGGAACCTTCTCGATAAAAAGGCACTCAGGACAGTACGGTTGTGCCTCGCAACGTCGGTTGACTTCAAAATTTCGAAGGAAACAATGATAGAGGGTTTGATTAAGGCATTGGAGAAACTATATGAAAAACCCTTAGCCTCAAACAAGGTATTTCTTATGAAACGGTTATTTAATATGAAGATGTCGGAAGGTGGATCTATTGTAGACCATTTAAATGATTTTAATACTGTTACAAGTCAGTTATGTTCTGTAGGGGTAAACTTTGATGATGAAGTTAGAGCTCTATTATTCTTGTGCTAATTACCAGAAAGTTGGAATGGTTTACTAATGGCCATTAGTAACTCTACTTCTCGATCTAGTACTTTAAAGTTTGATGATGTTGTCGGTGCTATCCTTAGTGAGGAAATGTGATGGAAAAGCTCTAGTGAGACATTGGGTAATGCTTTGAGTGCAGAGTCTAGGGGAAGAAAAATGGAAAGAGGAAAGAGCTCAGGATATCGTAGTAAATCAAGGAAAGACAGATCCAATTCCAGATCGGGGATATTGTGCTAGAAATGCGGAAAGAAAGGACACCTAAAGAAAGATTGTAGATCTTGGAAGGTAAAAGAAGGAGATGCACAACAAGAAAACAATCATGAAGCAAATGTGACAGGTGATGTGTTACAAAGTGCTTTGATTCTTTCTTTCGAAAATATTATTGATTCCTGGGTGGTAGATTCAGGGGCCTCATTCCATGCCACACCTGATAAGAAATACTTCCATGACATGTTCAAGGAGATTTTGGACAAGTTCGTTTGGGTGATGATAGACCCTATAAATTGTTGAATGGGTAAAAGGTTCTTGTAAAATAGCGAATGGAAACTAATGGCTACAAAAGGAAGTAAGGCATTTCAGATCTAAAGAAAAATCTGATTTCAAAGGGCAGTTGGTGTAAGATTGTGTGACAAACTTTAACAGATAAAGCTTGGAAGGTCACCAAAGGAGCCCTGGTAATAGCAAAAGGTGAAAAGGTTGGTACATTGTATTTATGCAATGGTATTTCTAACTGTTAATGCTTTAACTTCCAAAGGAGTAGATGCAACATTATGGCATCATAGGCTCGGACACATGAGTGAAAAGGGGATGAATATTCTTCACTCAAGTAATTTTTTGTCGGGTTTGAAGAATGTTGATTTGGACTTCTGTGAGAATTGCATTTATGGAAAATAGAAGAGAGTCAGATTTCTCAGAGTTGGGAAAGAAAAGAAGAGATAAAAATTAGAGCTTGTGCATACAGATGTATGGGGACCTGCTTAGGTATCATCTCTCAATGGCTCTCGTTATTATGTTACTTTTATTGATGATGCAACTAGAAAAACTTGGATTTATTGTATTAAGAATAAATCTGATGTATTTGATAATTTCAAGAAATGGAAATCTTTGGTTGAGATTGAGACAGGAAAGAAATTGAAGTGTCTTAGATCAGACAATGGAGGTGAATATTGCAGCAAAGAGTTTGATAGGTAATGCTCATAGCATGGAATTCACAGAGAGAAGATAGTTCCAAGAACACCACAAGAAAATGGTGTGTCAGAAAGGATGAACAGAACAATCATGGAGCATGCAAGGTGCATGAGATTGCATGCA
>APFE031528001.1:743786-790360 GCA_000404065.3 Pinus taeda
ACAAGGATATGAAGTGAAAGGGAAGGAGAAACTAGTGTGCAGGTTGAAGAAGAGCTTGTATGGCTTAAAACAGGCTCCAAGGTAGTGGTATCTAAAATTTTACAAGTTTATGTCTTAACAAGGTTATACTAGATGTCACTTTAATCATTGTGTTTATTTGAAAAAGCAAGATGATGGCAGCTATATTATATTGTTATTGTATGTAGATGACATGCTTGTTGCAAGGTCTAACATGCAGGAAATAAATGTGCTTAAAATAAAATTGGCAAATTCATTTGCAATGAAGGATTTGGGAGCTGCAAAACAAATCCTTGGTATGAGTATAACTAGAGACAGGAAAAATCGTAAATTAACATTGTCTTGGAATGAGTACATACAAAAGGTGTCGAAAAGATTTAATATGCACAATGCAAAACCAGTTAGTACACCTTTTGCTAGCCATTTCAAACTTAGTAAGGAAATGTGCCCAAAGACCCAAGAAGACATGGATTATATCTCTAAAGTTCCATATGCATCAACAATTGGAAGCTTAATGTATGCAATGGGCTGCACAAGGCCTGATATTGCACATGTAGTGGGAGTTGTAAGTAGGTACATGAACAATCCAGGAAAGGAACATTGGGTGGTAGTGAAATGGATTCTCAGATATTTGAAAGGTACAACGAATCAAGCATTATGCTTTGGTGGTTCAAACATTTCTCTACAGGGATATGTTGATGTAGATATGGTAGGTGATAGAGATAACAGGAGGAGCACTACAAGATATGTATTTACTATCGGTGGAATAGCTGTCAGTTGGGTTTCAAAAATCCAAAGTGTTGTTGCACTTTCAACAACAGAAGCAGAGTATGTTGTTGCTACAGAGGCTAGTAAAGAATTGATTTGGTTACAAAGGTTTATGGGTGAATTGGGTAAGGAGCATGACATGGGCACGTTATACAGTGATATCCAAAGTGCCATTCATCTTGCAAAGAACTCAGCATTTCATTCCAGGACTAAACACATATAGCTCAAGTACCATTTCATACGATTAGTGTTGGAAGATGGAGAGTTGAAGCTGGAAAAGGTACACGCTGGCTAGAATCTTGTAGATATGCTAACAAAAGTTGTAACCAGGGAGAAACTAAGAATATGCTCAGTTTCAATTCGTCTTGAAGGATGATGATGAAGATGAGAAATTGCGAGGTCCAAAGAGGAGTCATTTTCCAGCAAATGAAGTAGCGGTGGAGTTGCTACAATCAGTCTCCAAGTGGGGGATTGTTGAGTATGGAGCATGATTGTTTAGAGGTCTTTGTTTTAGCCGGATGTATACCCTAGGAAGTGTGTTCACCCCTCCACGTGGGGGGGTGCGAGGGGGACTTGTCCCCCCAAGCAGGGGTTCGGGGGGGGGGGCGACCCCCCCCGGTTGGAGGGTCTGGGGCCAGCGGTCCCCCAGCCAGGGGTTTCAGGGGCAGCGCCCCCAAAGCTAAAAAAGATGTAAAATTTCCTTGTAAAAGTATATAGTAATTTCTAGTCAATTTGGGCCGTTCATTAGGCGGATGATTTGACGGTAGAACTTATGTTTAGTTTAGGGTTTTTTGCCTTAGAAGGCAACCCCTCTCTTTGTATGAGGGCATTGAATTTGAGGTTGTGCAATAGATGTGTATTCTCAGTGCAAGAAGAAGAGAGGTGAGACTGTGAGAGAAAACAGAGGATATTATAGTGGATCTGTTGTAGGTTGTGTCTCTTCATTTTGCTGGATAATAGAAAGGAAGGACCGGTTGTTCAAGGTGGACGTAGCCCAAACTGGGTGAACCGTGTATATTTGTGTTTCTCTTGTTTTATGCATTTTTTGCGTTTATATTTTTGCAATATTTTATGTGTTCCATTGCTCCGTAATATATAATTTTCTAACATGGACCGCCTTCGACCACACTTCCCACCATTGCTGGACACATCAGACACTGCAAAACAACTCACACCAACATAGTTAAACACAGATGGCATGGAACATGCCACAACTAGTCGGATTATGGAAACACATGTCAAGAACACTCGCCAACAAAATATTCAACTGTATCGAGTTGTCAAAGATGGACAACTCCTGCACTAATGAAAATGGCTCACTAGGGACCAAGTTCAATAGAAGTTTCCCCATCTCATGGAGGCACTCAACCCAATGGGGACCATTGCTTCCTGGGGGGGGTACTAATCCAGGTGGATATTGGTGGCCACCCTCCTATTCCACTTGGACCCCCAACATTGTCTCTTTTAGTTTTTTGGTTTCCTTAATTGTAGCACAGTTTACTATGTTTGGCAGTTTTTCGGGTCCTGAACTTTCAGAGCTATTTTAAGGCCCTAAATGACATTTTTAGGGAAAACAGAGAGTCTATAAAATACCCAAATAGGGTTGCTAGTTTGTTTCTGACCTACTCTTTGAGATCTTCGAAACGATGTATTATGACAATTAAACAGAGATCGCATGTCAAATTTATGACCCTGGAAAATTAATGTACCATTTTACCCAAACGGGGCCCACAGTTTTGGCACTTCATCTCCTAGGGTTGGGTTTCTAGATCTTTAGGGTTTTTCATTGTTTCTCAATAATAAATAGACCTTGGAGCCTCATTGTAACACATTTCAGAGACATGTAGCCTCCACATCTCTTCTCAGAGATAAGCTACCATCGCCTGACCTAGTCTTATTTCCATTTTGTTTGTAAGCATATTTCAGTATTTGATATTAATGAAATGGAGTGTTATTTCTTCTGCACCTTTGTATTTATGGTTATATCTGTAATTTGTTGTGTTCCTACTTAAATTCGGATCATTTCCATCTAATGGATCCCAGGTTAACATGATCTCATCAAGCACTATGGAATATTTTGATCCTTAGATTTTGCCTTTATAATTTGAATTGACATCGTATGGAAATGAGATGCCTTTAAGCCCACTTGAATTGGATTATTAGGCAGTTCAAACATTTTCTGATCCACCATCCTTTGAAATGATCGAGTGAATTCGATCACTGATGATTATTCTCAATTACCTTGGTTATAACCAATTTCATTTCCTGATCCTTTCAACAATACCTTTCCAACTGATGAAAGTATTATGGAGATTATGACTTTGGATGAAATTCCATGGGATGACTATCATCATCTCTCATCTTTTCTTCCTAACCTTGATAAAATCGAGAATGATTTTTCTACCATATTTTCGCCTAAGATCGTAGATAATTCTAATGGCCCATGTGAGTTATTCAATCTGAATCTAAAAATAACTTAGGAAATATATCTATAATGATTTCAATTGAATATCTCAGTTAGATTAGGAATTATCAAGAACATTCACATAGGTACTTTGTGCTCACTTGAAGGAATGCAAATGTACAAAGCCCTATTTCAAGAATTTTGTGACATTTTTGCTTGGTCTTATGAGGAAATGCTAGGAATTGACCGAAGTGTTATTGTTCATGAAATTAAGACTTACCCAGATACTAAACCTATTAGACAAATATTATGTCTAGTGCATCCACAGAAGGTTGCTGCTATCGAAGCTAACATTGAAAAACTACTTAAAGCATGTTTTATATATCATGTTCCCTTGAGCGATTGTGTTTCCATTATTGTTCCTGTTAACAAAAATCAAGGGACCATAAGAGTATGTGTCGATTATAGGGATATTAATATGGCTTGTCCCAAAGACAACTATCCTACCCCCTATATTGACCAAATCATTGACGATTGTATTGGTAACAAAATATTTTCTTTCATGGACAGATTTTTTAGGTATAACAAAATCAACATACTCTGTGCTGATTAGCATAAAATCACGTTCATCTATCCATGGGGGAGTTTTGCTTATCGGAAACTTTCATTTGGATTAAAGTCTACTGGTGCAACATTTCAATGGGCCATGTCTTACGCATTTCATGATATCGAACACATTATAAAACCCTATTTGGATGATTTACCAGCTCATTCACTGAAATGGGGAGATCATCCAACACATTTGAGAGCTATTTTTATCAGGTTTTGACACTACAATATAATCTTGAATCCTCACAAATGTGTTTTTTTTGTACAATATGGTCGATTGCTAGGATTTATCATATCAAAGACGGGCATTTTTGTCGATCCACTTAAGGTAGAGGCTAGTCTGAATTTTCCTCCTCCTTCCAACTTGTGCCAACTCCAAAGTTTGCAAGAGAAAGTGAACCTTTTATGTCGATTCATCTTGAATGATGCTGAGCTAGCTAAAGGTTTTACTCGATTGTTGAAAAAGGGCATTTCATTTTGTTATGAACATAAATTATGTAAAAATAGATAATAAATAATAATCATAATAATATAAATATAATAATAAATAATAAGTAAATTAACTAATGGTTAGTTAGTTAATAATGAAAAGGCATGTCTTAGAGACATGCCTGTTTGTGAAAGGGTACTTACCTATCTATGTATACATGACCCTCATTCTCATCTATAATCTTCCTATATCAATCTATCAATCATGTTATACAATATACAATTTACAATTACTGTCCTAGAATGGATGTTTTTGTCTACGAAGTATTTTAATATTTCCGCTGTGTATACGACTTTTGCTCATTATATTAGCATCATAGCATTTCTCTGAGTATAATAACTTTCTTCATTTCATTGGTATTAGAGCCCACATCTGATCCGACTTTTGGCCATTGACTCTTCATCAACATCATTTTTATCGCAATTCAAGCATTTCGCTGCACAGTTTCTGGAGATTCTACATATTGTTGTAACGTCTTTGGCCATTAAAAAAAGGGTTTGATTATATATATATATATATATATATTATATATATATATTATATATAATTAATATATAATATATATATATATATATAGTAAAGATAAAGTTTAAAAGATTGGAAAAAAATTAATGAGAAAGAAAAAAAAGTAAAGAAAAAAAATCAAATATATATTAAACAATAAATAAAAATTATATTTAAAAATATTAAAAAAATAAAATAAAAACAATTAAAGTTACAAAGTTACATATAGAAGGGAATAAAAATAAAAAAAATTACTTGTCAATCATTGTAGGTAGCCACAAGTTGCGGCCTGCTACACAATCCACCAAATAGACCACAACAACAACCACTAAAAGCCCCTCCACTCTCGTCCTCCTCCATGTTGTCAAGTATGTGGAAGCTTCCATGCCTTTTTTAGATACCATAGGTCAATCACTATTGTCTCTATCGGGAGCCATTGCTACCAATTTGTTGTTGCAATTCCCATTCACCGCTAGGCTCTACGTCATTTTGTTGCTTGTGAAACCATTATACACAGTGGCCACAAGTTCAACTTTGTCATCGTTACCTTCCCATCAAGTCATCTCCCATCATTTCTCTATGTTCCATCGTATGCTATCATTCGATCAACAACCACCGCCTGCTAATCGGGCCACTTCCTCCTCCACACAGGTATAAGCCATTCGATGTAACTCCGCCCTGTACGCTCACTGACGTAACTCTGCCCTATATTTTCCCCTTCACGCTATAGCTCCTCCACACTACTTTCTGACCATCCCCTTTTGCTGCCAACCGAAATCGCATCCAGTCCATAACATCTTCCCTCCCCTCAGCGTGACCCACCGTTTGTTCGACCTTTGGCAGTTCATGCTCCTGCGAGTTTTTGTAGACTGTCGACTCCCATGCACACACCAGGCTAAGCACTGTTGATTATTGACTGACGTACATTTTCCATCATTAAGTTTCCATGCTATTCAAACAACCTGACCCACTAGTCGTGTCCCCCATCCATCTTCAAACTTGTTTGCAGCAATTCATAAAACTACATATATCTAATATAATTGTACAGTTACTAATACCATTCAATAGATTATTATAATACATATAGTTTTATAATTAATTTATATTAATTATTATCTATATAATATATATATATATATTTATATAAATATATATATATATTAATACTAATTAATATATTATAATATATTATATATATATATATATATATATATATATATAAATATATTAATATTAATTATTAAAAAAAAGTTATATTAAGAGAGACCATCAAAGAAAAAAGAAGGCGATTACCTTTAAACCTAAGCTTAGCGACAAACACAAGAGAAAATTCATCGTTGAAGAATGAAGTATAATTTGAAGATGAACAGAGAAATTATGGATTCCATACATAACTCCACATTTTGGATGAGATGTCCATTTTGTGGAGTCGAAGATCAGTATTTATCAATTTATAAAAGTCGCACAATACTTTGTCCCAAATGTCAAATATTGTTTACTTTATAAGAATACCAATATAGCGCCCATATGCAAATTAAAGAATTAAAAGAATAAATCACAAAACTTCAACAAAAGAGTGAAACCTTAGAGAATAAATATAAAGATCTCGCAGAGTGGTTTCATGCAAAATCAATAGAATACAACGGATAAATTTTGCATCTAAGGAACCACAATGAGAAACCTCTTGCACAAGTAAAAAAGTGTAAAACTAAGAAGCACAACTTAGAACAAGAAAAAGAAAGTTTTGACAAAAACTTCAATGAAAGTCTATCAGAGAAAGAAGAGGAAAATTTATGCTAAAAAGACCTTAACAAAAAATTATTAGAGCAAATCAAGTGTTTAAAAGGCAAGAAGCTTGAAGGCCAAAATAAAGTTGAATAAAAAAATGAGGAATTATTATGTCTCAAAAATCATAACCAAAATCTTCTCAAACAGATTAAAAAGTTAAGGACGATAAGAAATCATTAACGAATAGGTTCAAAGAAATTGTTGCAAAAGAAGCATCAAAATCACTAGATGAAGTAGTCCAAGTTGGGAAAGAAGAAACAAACATTGATTCCACTAATCGCGTGGCTCAGGAAAATCCAAATCCTATTGAAGTAAAGACGTACTCAGAGGTTTCCATTCAAATGACGAACACTCCAAGTGATGATTTAGTCGCCAACTCAACAACAAGAACACCTGAAAAAAATCAAGAATCAACCACTAACATGATAAGAGGGAGTCCAACCAAAATAACTATCTATCGAGATTCGAATCACAAGAGTATACTTTCCCATCAATTTACATACCAGTATCACTCAAAAAAATAAACAAGTTTATAATTCTATGAATACTAAAGTTTTCATAATCCAGTCCCACGATAACGATTCATCACAAAATTTGTGTCCATAGAAGATCAATCTAGGATGGTCCAATATGTTCTAATTACGACAATTTTATATATCACTCCAAGGATGATATCAACTTGTATCAACAAATATGACTGTCTCGAGGAGAGAAGACATTCACAACAGATAAGAGTTCAAGTCCTTTCAACAACAAGCTTTGAGGACAAAGCTTTTTGAAGGGGAAGGCAATGTTATGAACATAAATTATGTAAAACTAGATAATAATTAATAATCATAATTTGGAAAAATATGACTCGGATCATCCACAGTACTATGTTCATCTTTTCGATGTTTTGAATCTGAAAGGGGATCCATCATCAAGATAGAAAATGAGTGATAGTTTGAGAAAAGAATTTTACCAACCAAAATAGATAAATAAATACCTAATGAATAGTAAATTAAAATAGAAGCTCCACTAATTCATAAAACTAAAATATATATACTATTATTTTATTTTATTTTAATTTTAACCTAATAAGAAATACTAAATTTTTATAGAGATTTATATAAATAAATAATAAATCTTAATTAATTTTTATTTAAATGTTAATGGTAAAACCTACTATCACTAAGGATTAATAATTAATTAATTTATCAGTTACTTAATTAATTTATTTGTTAATTAATTTTAATAATTATTTACCAATATTTAACTTAAATTAATATTAATAATTATTTATTCTTTATTTATAATAATCGTTTATTTACTTATTCGTAACAAATAAATGGTTATTATATCAAATAAATCATTATTAATAATAATGCTTTCAACCATTAATAACTAATAAATTAAAATAACTAACTAATTACTTAATTAAGAAAAAATGCTAAATTTAAGGAAGGGAGAGGGAAATACCAAGGACACTACACCTCGAAAGATCTCAAAGCATTGATATGTCCGATCAGGGGAAGCCAGTTTCCACTAATGTCATTTTCATTATCCCTGTTGAGGTTATGTGGAAATTTCATAATTTCAAGAGCCTCTTTGGTTTTCCTCTTTTGATAATGATCTTCCCTTGCAATAATTCTAGTGTTCTCCAAACAAACATGATGCTTGGTTTTGGAGGAGTGTTCCAAAAGGGCTGATGTGCATGATCTCCCATTCTTAATATCAACTACGTGCTCTTAATGTCTTGTTTTCAAAGACCACCCTGTCTCTCCAATATAACTTCTGTCGTAAGAACAATCAATCTTATACACACCCTTGAGTTGTTGATGACCAATGTTATCCTTGACAGACCTCATTCTTTGCCTAATCATTCCACATGTTGTAAATTGAGTGAATATGTCCTTCTTTCTTAAAATCTTAGCGATTTTATCTGTAACTCCTTGAATGAATGGAAGGTAAACTTTCCCACAATTTTCTTAGGGGCCCTTGGAGAGGGCGTTCCCTTGAGCTCTTTTTATAGCTTTCATAAGATTAAACTCCTTGTATCCTATACCCTTAAAAACATAGATTAAGTGCTTAATTTATTTATTTAAGTGATCAAAGTCAGAAATTCTAAGAGCCCTAACTGCAAGAGTGTTTAAGACACCAAATTTTTGGAATGGATGATGGTACGAATCAGAATGAAGATAGCTTTCCATGTGTGTTTTCTTCCTAAATACCTGGTGTCCCAAAGTACCATCCGCCTTTCTAATGATGAGGACATCTAGAAAAGGAATTTTACCGTTTTCTTCAAGCTCCATAGTAAACTTGATTTCAGATGATATAGAGTTAAGGGGATTAAAAAAATTCTCAAACTCAACGTTACCATGAGTCCATTTTAAGTTGGTGTCATCAAAAAATATTTTCCGACAAGTTGGTTTCAAAGGCTGTGTCAAAGTCTTTTTTCTCAAAATACTCCATGTATAAATTGGCAACAATTGGTGCGAGAGGGGATCCCATGGTGACTCTAGATATTTGTTCATAATAACTTCCTTGAAAATTGAAAAAAGTGGAATGAAAACAAATTTCCGCAAGTTTAGTTGTTTCTAGATCAATGACTTCTTTTATAACATAAATAGCCTCATCGAGAGGAATCTTTGTAAATAAAGAAACAACATCAAGACTGACCAAAATATCACCCATATCAACCCTTTCATTCTTGGTAAGCTTTAAAAAATCATTAGAGTCCTTTATAAAAGAGTCAGTGTTCCCAACCAGAGGCTTCAGGATCTTAGCAACATATTTAGCTAATTCATAGGTGGGGAACCAATGGTGTTGACTATTGGTCTAAGAGGGACCCCTCAAGGGAAGGTCCTCTCCAAGGGCCCCCAAGAAAATTGCGGGAAAATTTACCTTCCATTCATTCAAGGGGTTACAGATAAAATCGCTAAGATTTTAAGAAAGAAGGACATATTCACTCAGTTTACAACATGTGGAATGATTAGGTAGAGAATGAGGTATGTCAAGGATAACATCGATCATCAACAACTCAAGGGTGTGTATAAGATTGATTTTTCTTGTGACAAAAGTTATATTGGAGAGACAGGGCGGTCTTTGAAAACAAGACTCAAAGAGCATGGAGCTGATATTAAGAATGGGAGATCACACACATCAGCCCTTGTGGAATACTCCTTCAAAATGAAGCATCATGTTTATTTGGAGAATGCCAGAGTTATTGCAAGGGAAGATCATTATCAAAAGAGGAAAATTAGAGAGGCTCTTGAAATTATGAAATTTCCACATAACCTCAAGGGGGGCAATGGGAATGAGATTAGTGGAAACTGGCTCACTTGATCAGGCATATCAATGCTTTGAGATCTTTCGAGGTGTAGTATCCTAGGTATTTCCCTCCCCCTTCCTTAAATACTAGCATCTTTTTTATATAGTCTATATAAAAATTTAGTAATTCGTATTAGGTTTAAAAATAATAAAAAATAAAAAATAAAATAGTTATATATATTTAGTTTATGAATTAGTCGACTTTCTACTTTAATTTATTATTCATTACGTATTTATTTATCTGTTTTGGATGGTAAAATTCTTTCTCTCAATTCTATCACTAATTTTATGTCCTGATGATGGATCCCTTTTGGGTTTTGAAATGTCGACAAGATGAACATAGTACTATGGATGATCTGAGTCATATTTTTCCAAAAGATGACCATAGAATCTTAAAGTCTAAAATAATCATAATAATATAAATATAATAATAAATGATAAGTAAATTAACTAATGGTTAGTTAGTTAATAATGAAAAGGCATGTCTGAGAGACATGCTTGTTCGTGAAAGGGTACTTACCTAGCTATATATACATGGCCTTCATTCTAATTTGTAATCATCCTATATCAATTATTTTATACAATATACAATTTACAATTAATGTCCTAGAATGGATGTTTTTGTCTATGAAGTATTTTAACATTTGTAGTGCATATACGCCTTTTGGTCATTACACATTTACATGGGATGAATTTGCTCAAAATTATTTTGATGCACTCAAACACGTGTTGACTCATACACCGTTGTCGCATCCTCTTGATTATCATCGAGACCACTTTTTGTATTTAGTTGCATTCGCTGTCACCATTGCCATGGTTTTAGTTCAAGATGATGAGTTTAACGATGAGCATGCAATATATTATTTGAGCAGAAATCTTATGAAAACTGAGATAAAATACACACATGTCGAGAAATTGGCCTTAGGAGCCATTCAAGTTGTCCAAAGATTTCGTCATTACATTCTCTTACATAAAACAACAGTGATTTCAGATTGATTTCATATTTCAACCCTATGGTTTACATTCTTATGAGATAGTTTCTAGGGAGAAAATATTCTAAATGGATAGTTATCCTACAAGACTTTGATTTAGAGTTCATAAAATCAAAGTCCAAGAAATCATTGGTGTTTGTTGAATTGTTATGTGACTTTCCCTATACTAAGACAGAAATTGTGGTAGAAGATTATCTTCCCTACGAATCACTCTTTCTTATCAGTACTTTAGACCCTTGGTATGGAGATATTATTGTGTATCTTCAAAACCAGGTATTTCGGCTAGAATTGACTCGAATATACTGTCATCATATTTGGTACAAATCCTAACAATACATTATTGTTGGTGATACACTTTATCATCGTGGTGTTGATTCCATCTTCAGCCAATGTTTGACTCATGAAGAAGTCAAAAAAGCATTGAATGAATTCCCTTCTAGAGCTTGTGGTGGTCATATGTTAGGGTTTTCCACTGCCCAAAAGATATTACATGATGGGTATTTATGGCCTTCGATTTTTGAAGATTGTATAACTACATTCTAAAAATACCACAATTTCCAAATTTACAATCGCAAAATGCGTGCACCTCGAACTCCTCTTCACCCAATCATTGTTGTTAGTGCTTTTGCAAAATGGGGCATCAATTTCATTACATGTAACCCTCACTCGACTAGGGGGCATGGGTATATTATCCTAACAATGGATTATTTTATGAAATGGGCTGAGGTGATGCCTAAATATAAGGATGATATCAAAATGACAATTATTTTCATATTCATTCATGTGATTTCTAGGTTCAATGTTCGACAAGCCATCACCACGGACCATGGTAGCCATTTTCAAAATTCTATGATGACCGAACTTATTGTGAAGCTAGGCTTGCGTCATGATAGTTCTACTCCACATTACTTGTAGGAAAATGGCTAAGTAGAAGACGTAAACAAGTTTTTGACTTCCATTATTAAATAGATTGTCAGAATTCATAAATGAAATTGGCATCTGATGCTTTTTCTAGCCTTGTGGGCACATTGTACCTCGGCAAAAACTTCAACTGGTTTTACTCCCTTCCAATTGGTTTATGGTCTGGAAGCAACCTTTCCTATTGAATGTGAAATATCGTCATTAAAAATGGAAATTGAACTATTACAAGCCACTTCTGCAGAGGAGGAATGCGTTTTGTACTTAGCACTATTAGATGAGACTCGTCGTGAAGTTTCATTAGCTAGTGAGGCTCATAAGAAATGATTTAAGGCACATTTTGTTCAAAATGTAAATCCTGGATCATATTCACAAGGTTACCTAGTCTTGGTTTATGATCAAGAGCACAATAAATTAGGTGTTGGTAAATTCTAGCCGATGTGGCTTGGTCCTTATATTGTAAAATGTGTACTGGAAAAAGGGGCTTATGAGTTAGTTGATTATGAGGAAATTTCTTTAGGAAAGCCTAGAAATGGTCTTTACTTGAAGAAATACTATGCTTAATTCACTCCGTGAAGAATTTGTATATGTTGTATCACATTTTCTATATGGAAATTTTAACATCTTTTTACGATTTTCTACTACTTCTTCTATTTATCATGTGTTACACTTGATTTGCAAATGTCGACGCTCCCTAAAACTTACATTGGATTCACTAATGGGGATATTCATAGTACTCAAAATTTGTCTTTTGCAGCTTGGGCTATTTATTCACGCATTAATGAGTTAGTTTCTATTCATGGAATATGTCGTGGTCGAACAATGAATAACATCATAGAATATAGTGCAATTATTGAGCTATTATCTTATGCCATTTCATATGGTATTCATCAATTGATCATTAGGTTAGATTCTCAACTCATAGTATTACATTTAAACAATGTTTATTCAGAAACAAGTTTCACAATGTTATGAGTGTTTTTTCGGGTTCATCTCTTGGAGAGAGAGTTTGGCTACATCGAATATCAACACATTCCAATACATTTAAACATGTTAAATAATGGATTGGCTAATTATGTGTTAAATCGACATTTGTAACATCTGTAAAAAGAAAAACAAATGCATCCACATATTGTACAAGATAAACTAAGATAATAAGTAATAGTTTCCATTATTCAAAATGTATGTAAAAGGTGTGGCTTTAAAAAATGTCATCCAAGACATGAGGCCCTGTGGCCTTTATTATTTGAACATGTCGATACTTTAAAAAACAAATCTAGCCAATGACTAGCAGCTAGGCTTGATGATCATGGTAGTAGACAATAGCATGAGCTACTCACGTAACAAGCAACTAATAGTTCTAGGAACTGCCATGGTATGCATCTGGTATCTTAGAGGCAAATCATTAAGCCCAACATCTAGGATATCTAGAGTCAACCCCTCCAGGTTGTGCTCAAGCTCAGTCAAAGCCTCTGTTGCATCAGGGCTCTATACCACAAGATTTATTGGCTTCTCACCACATATGTTAAATCAATGTAGTCATGTCGGTCTCACAGGACCTAAATCTACATGATTATTTTTGAATAGTTAGTTTTGGATGCAAAAACACAGAAAAAAGAAATTGAAAAACAGAAAACAACCAAAATGTGAAATTTTTACCTAGGTCAACCCATTTCATTCTGGAAGACAATGGGATATATGGATCACTAGTGTAATCCATGCCTACATATGGAAAGTCCTTGATCATGATGACATGGTGTTCCATCCATCCAAAGAAATCATTGGTATATCTCATAGTTGGGTCATCACCACCTCCGTGGTGTGTTATCAACGTAACCCACTTCAACATATGAGGATCTTGCGGTCCTCTTGCATCTATGGATACCTGTGGGTCAAAACGGGGGATCCTCTCTAGAGCTAATGAGATCAAAATGACACCATACCCAACGTTTTTTATTTTTCCATTTTTCACTGTATTTAGTTATCCTTTGATATTGGCAACAACCCCTTCACACCAGTTGATTAAGATAGACTGTGAGCACTCTATAGAAATCTACATTTGAGCCTTGGTGAGTAAATTAAGTGTTGCACTTCCACACAATCATGCAACAACAAAAGTAATAGTCCTCAAAGGGAGCCTCTCAATGTTTTTGATGTCAATCATCTACATTTGAGGTCGGCCCTTGGAAAACAATGTTGCATTAGGTAAGTGGCAGTTTTTTCTCCACCTCGTCTGTTCCCATACATAGAAATTACAAATCCAGGGTGTGAGAGCCCAATCAAGAAATAGATGTCATTTACATCTATAGTGAGTCTATGTTCCACAATCTGAAAGTACTCTTCCTAAACATTCCATGTTCTCACCATTCCTGCTAGCAAATCTAGCTGAGCCTTCATGCTGGGGATCACAAAACAATTGTACATGTAGTGTTTCTAAATTATTGAAAGCCGCTACATCCTGATCTTCGTGTTCTCTCTCCCTCCACTCCATTTTTGTAGATCAAAACCATGGAAATAAACATGGAGGACATTAGAAAACATTGTGATAATTTTTGCAAAGAAATTTGGGCGTTTTATCTGTTTTTTCAAAGCCCTCGACGTCGTGCATGACCGTATTTTACAAACGGTGCGGATTTGCATGATTCTAGCTTGACAAACCCATTGGGCCTTCACTGGGGGATCAATACCACGTCACGTTAGTTCATATTGGGGGATATATGTTGAGGAAAAAATGAAGTAATATATTGAGCATATATTACGGGGTAAAGGGTTTTTATATGTCCTGTATAAAAATTGGAGCTCAAACTTAATGAAAAATATAAAAGGGCATAAAAATGTTAATGAAAAAATGGATAGCTACAATATTTAGTGAAAGTAGGGGTCTTTTAAATTGGGAAAGTGTATTGGGTTCTTATTGGTAGGGGGTTAAATAAAGTGATTTTTAGAGGTAGTTTGCAATATGTAGTCAAATTAAGGGTATTATTTAGTATGCCACGAACGCACGTGCTATGTTAGAGGTTCATTAAGTGAATCCCCCATGGAAAAACCGCACAAATCTTGATTTTTAGTGTAAAAAACTGGGTTGGTGTGCGCGAACTCGATGAGGGAGAAACTACACACCCTGAGGGTGATTTTTTAAGTTCATAAACCTGCCCCCCCCCCAAAAAACCATAAATTCATGGTGGAAAGGAAAATGAAAACAATCAAAACAAAGATAACAGAAATATCTCTTACTTGGAGAAAGCATTTCATGATTTGGTCCACCAATTTGGTCAGAATCCACCTCTGAAGTTTTCAGTGAAAAATGTACTCAATGACTCTCAAATGGTAAAAACATAGTTGGTAAAATATTTTTTGCTTTTTGGACTTTTATAGGCTTTTTAGGCCCATTAAAATATTATTTTTTTGTCTTTATCTTCTGAAAATCCAAATTTTTAATGCTTTTACTATGTCTTTTGATAAATTGCAATAATTTTTTAGTTTAAATGTGAAAAACACAAGTTATTTATGAAAATGAATCATTTTGGCGATGAGTACATTTTTATCTCTTTTTCAAACCCATTAAAACTTACAAAAAAGTGAAACCCTGGAGTTCTCTTTAAGCCCTTTTCAGATTCCCTAAACATGAAAAGAGCGTTAAGTACTTGACTATTTGACTCGTAAAAGTAAATGAATAGTCCTTTATTCAGTATAAGTTTACTATTTTATAGACTAAACTAGACTATTTACGAAAAAGGTATATGTTGACTAACCATGGTCAATAGAGTTCTCTCCTACAATATTTTACCCTTTTTCGGGCTTGAGAGACTAAATTTACGAAAAAGGACATTATGTCCCATCTCCCTAAAAATGAAAAACATTGAGCTTTACTTTCTCCGAGCTCATTAAAATTTTATGTTGAAAGAACTAAATGAGTTTTATTTTCATGTCTTTTCAAACTCCTTAAACATGAAAACGACATCGAGTTACCCTTCACTGGACTCATAAAACTTAAACAGTATAGGACTTATCAATCATGAGGAGACTAAACAACTCCTTCCTAAGGTTTGTTAAAAATACTTCGAAGGACTCATCCGAAGGATGAGATTAAAGGAAAAATGATCCAAAATGGATCCTAAAAACCCTCTAAGTCTTCAATACTTAAACACCATCTCAAAGGGTAAACCTTCAAGAAAGGCAGAAAACACTATCAGACGTGAAAAACATGAAAAAAATGGTGAAAACAGAGTCTATCGAAGGCTTAAGCAACATCGCACAGGAGCTGTCGGATCTGGCCAATCAACGACCCAAATTTGATCAACATATTGCAATTGGAGGCAGCAGGTGGAGTCTATCGGAAGCGGCCCTATGGAAATCGTGATAGCGATCAACATGATTTAACAAGGACCATTGATCAAGCGCACAGATCAATGGCCCAGATTAAATCGCAATATCGCATTTCTCATATGAAGAAAGACTTAGCCTATGGTTGGAAGGTTTGGCGATATACGACTGTGATATATTTCATCGCAGCAATACTAAGGAGCAGGGCCAATACAACATGCCACGTGCAAGCGACCATGTGATACGCCCATGCGCCGATAGTCAATAAGGTCGATCGGAGGAATCAGCAATCGGAAGCCAAAAGGGATATGCGATAGCGATATATAGCCGGACCCAAAAGGGTTATGAATGCGATATTATATTATTTGAAGTCCGATATGGAGCGTTTTGTTGGGTTTTCCTTCGTATTTGGGGTTTTTCGCTATAAATCCAAATATGAAGGAAACCATGACTAAGCGATTTGCAATAGCGATTTAAAGGCAGACCCAATAAAGTTTAGGCAGATTCCATGATATTTCAAGTCCGATAAAAGGCATTTTTGCGGATTTTACAACGTTTTATGTGTATTTATTTGTGTAAACAGAGGAACAATATATTTTTTATTTTAACGCGCCAATGGTCCCTTCCATTACAAAACAGGTCGCCACCATCCCTGAAGACGTTTAACAATGATTTTTTAACACTCATATGGGATTTGAGAGAACAGAGGCTAGGAGCCGGAGAGCTCGAAAGGGAAAATGAATAGACAAGCACCGATTGGCTTAAAAAGCCACTGAATGATAGAGATAGAGATAGGTAGTGCTAAGACAGAGAGAAAGCAAAGACAGAGAGTGAGAGGGAGAGTCTGTGTACTAAGAAAGACTTGGGGGATCCAAGTAAAGCCCTGCTGTTTTGTTCCTGTTGTGTTGAGACTCAATTTGAGCTCACATTTGTAAAAACTCTGCTCTTGAAGAGATAATAGAGAGGTCACAACTGAAAATTGGACCAAGAGACATAGCCCAAGAGTTTTGGGTAAACTCCTTGATTATTTGTTGTGTTATGTGTGTGTGTCTGTTATGTTTCTCTAACTACTCATTGTCTATATTGTTCGCAATCTTTTCGATCTATTGCACTAAGTAATATAGGAAAATCCTGCACATGAGTTTGTAATACCTTAATGTTAATCTAATATCTCATTTTCAGATCAAGTGGTATAAGAGCTAGGTTTGCTAAGGTTAGACAAGCTTGTGCTAGATCTTTTTTGAATGCTAACTAGGTCAAAGCTCAAAATGGGAAAAGGAGAACTTGTTGAGGCCGATCCAGAAATTGGAAGAGTCTATCCTAAGAGGAAAATGGCAGGTGAAACTCTCTTGGGAGAATAATATCAATTTATGGAAGGTTTTAAGCCACTTCAGGCCAAGGTGGAAGAGACGTATTGGGAATTTAAGAAAGGCCGAGGTGAAACCACTTTAGCATCTCAACCAGATAAAGGAGCAGAGGAACCTCTTCTATTGCCCATCCAAAAGTCAAAGGAAAAGAAGAGAGGCCTTCTCCACCATCTACTCCATCATCACCTTCATCATCCTCACCATCATCTTCACATAAAACTAGCCTTGAAAAGAAAAAGAAGAAAACTTCTTTAATTAAATTAAATGTAAAGTTTGATTTTCCAATTTATGATGGAGAACTAAGTGCAAAAAATCTAGATAACTGGATTAGATAGATTGATGTATATTGCAGGGTGTAGAACATTGATTTAGAAATGAGAAAGATTCAGCTAGCTAGCCTTCACCTTGGAGGAACCGCACTAGTGTGGTGGGAAGGAAAGACACAAGCTGATTTGAAGAGACATGGTAAAATTCTTTCTGCCTAGAATGAATTTGTTTCTGCCATCAAAAAACAATTTTATCCTCTAGCTTATATGCAGCAAGCAATGACGAGTTGGCGAACTCTTCGCCAATTAAAGGGTCAAAGTGTACAAAGTTATACCTAGGAATTTATAAAAAGAGCTTTAACTCTAGGCATATCACTAGACTCACCTGAAACTTTGTTAAAGTATATAGGTGGTCTACATAGCTATCTGATGCACACCTTTCTCATGTTTAATCCCACTAGCCTAGATGATGTATCAGTTCAGGCTACACATCTAGAAGCTAGAGGAAAGAATGTGAACCCAAAAATTGGGAGATCATCAAAACCCTCTGCAAACAAGAACAAGGAAAAGAAGAAGCTGAAATGGAAGGAGAGGAAGACAAATGCTATACAGAAGGACAAACCTTCATGCATTTACTGTTAGAAGGATGGACACGATGATGAACAATGTTGGTCTTTGCATTCGGAGCTGAAACCTAAGAAGTTCGGTGGTAAGAAGAAGAAGACTGTTGCTGCTATTCAGAAGGACTTGGGGTCAGACTCAGGTGATGTTCAACAACAGTTGGAGCCACAGGTATAAAAGGTAAAAATTCTGAAGCATCTACAAGTAATTCTACACAATCTATTAATAATGAAGATAATGAGAGGAAAAGACATGAGCTTTTTCATATTAGAGTTATTTCCAAGCACTAAAAGATTGATACTTTATTTGATAGTGGATCACAAGTAAACTTGATTTCTGAAACAATTGCAAAGAAGTTGGGATTACTGACAACACCTTACAAGAAGCCATATCCATTAGGTTGGGTATGTGATAAAGAAAAGCTACAAGTAACAAGGAAATGTAAACTTAGTTTTGCTATTGGGTTAACATTTGTAGATGATTTTGAGTTAGATATAGTTCCATTGGATATATGTGGTATTGTTTTAGGAAATACTTACTTGTATGATAGAAAAGCCATTTTCTATAGTGCTGAAAATAAGTATCAACTCACTAAAGATGGAATAGAATATATTGTAAGAGCTCATAAACTCAAAAATAACTATTCTCTCATAAACTCAGAGTAGATGAAAAGAATTGTGAATTCATGCAAGCAATTTTTACAAATGGTTGTAAAGGAAAAGAACCCTGATAAAACCAATGTATTTGAAGGTTGTGATGCTAAACAGAAAGTTGATTTAGTTAAAGTTGTTTCAAAATATGATATCTTATTTCAAGAACCTAAAGGTCTGCCACCCAAAAGGGAAATAGTACATGATATTTATTTGCAGCAAGACGCTCCATTACCTAACATCGGAATGTACAAGCTATCCACTTTATAGAATACATAGATCAAGAAGTAGGTAATGGAGCTACTCGATAAAGGGCTCATATGACCAAGCACATCATCATGTGGATCTCCAATCGTATTGGTGAGAAAGAAAAATGGTTCATGGAGGATGTGCATTGATTATAGAGCACTGATTAAAATAACGATCAAGAATCGTTATCCTCTTCCTCGCATTGATGATCTATTAGATCAGTTGAAAGAAGCAGTTTACTTTTCTAAGTTATAATTGCGTAGTGGCTATCATCAGGTCAGAGTTGCAGAACAAGATGCATGGAAGACTGATTTCAAGACAAATCAAGGGCTGTATGAATGGCTGGTTATGCCTTTTGGCTTAACTAATGCTCCTGCCACATTCATGAGAGTTATGAATGGTGTACTTAGACCTTTTATTGATAATTTTGTAATTGTATATTTAGATGACATTCTTGTTTTCAGTAAAACATGGGAAGAACATTTGAAGCATGTAAAGCAAACTTTAGATGTTTTGAAAAGAGAAAATCTCTATATGAAGTTATCAAAATGTGAATTTGGCAAAACATCTTTAAATTATTTGGGTCATATTGTAGGGGGTGGTGAATTGAAGATAGATCCCTCTAAGGTTGAAGTCATTGTGAACTGGCCCAAAACCCAAATCTACTACAGAAATTAGGAGTTTCCTAGGAGCAACACAATATTGGAGAAAGTTTATTGCTAACTTTTCCTCGATTGCAGCTCCCTTATATGCTTTGACAGGATTGAACAAGGTGTTTCAGTGGGGAGGCAAATAGCAAAAATCCTTCGACATGTTAAAAGAAAAAATTAGTACAACACCAGTACTAGCACTACCAGATCTTCAACGTCCATTTGAGATTGAAACAGATGCCAGTGCCTATGCCGTAGGAGCGGTGTTGATGCAACACGGTAAACCCATATGCTATCATTCTGAGACATTTAATTCTATAGTAGTTAATTATCCCACATATGATAAAGAATTGTATGCATTAGTGCAGAGTGTGAAAAAATGGAAACATTACTTAATGGGCAAAGAAACAATTATACATACAGATCATTAACCACTTCAATATTTTCACTCACAAACTAAACTGCAGAAATCAAGACATTATAGGTGGATGGGTTTCCTATAGCAATTTCATCTTGTCATCAGATATAAGAAGGGAATACACAATAAGGTTGCAGATATGCTATCAAGACCAATCATAAATGCATCTACTATACTTAAGCATAACTCAGTAATGCACGAAATTTAAATTGAACAATATGCTCAAGATGTAGATTTTAAAGATGTATATGCAAATTTAAGTCATGGCAAGAAAGTAGAAGAATTAGACTATTATTTTAAGGACCAACTCTTATATCATTTGGGAAAGGTGTGCATTCCACAAATTGAAATAGTTAACATAATCTAAGAAGCACATACTTATCTCATATCAGGTCATTTTGGTGTAAGTAAAATAGTTGTGCAGTTGCAAAGGTTCTATTATTGGCCAAGAATGCATGAAACAGTTTCTAGATATATTAAAGGGTGTACCATGTGTGCTAAAAGCAAGCCCAACAATAGAAAAATAGGCTTGTACACTCCAATTCCAATTCCTTCTCGTCCTTGGGAAAGTGTTTCCATGGAATTTGTTGGTGGATTGCCAAAATCTAGAAAGGGTCATGATTATTTATATGTTATTGTGGATAGGTTTAGCAAAATGTGTATTTTTATACCTTGTAACAAGCAGGTTATAGCTGAACAAATAGCAAAGTTGTTCTTTCAGCATCTATGGGTTCATTTTAGGTTACCCACTTCCATTGTATCTGATCGAGATTCCTGATTTGCTAGGAAGTTTTTGTCAAGTCTATGGGAGTTGATGGACACCAGATTGAAGAAGAGCACATCATTTCATCCACAAACAGAAGGTCAAATAGAGGTGGTCAATAGGATAGTGATCCAGTTGCTCAGAGGCTATTGCAGCAAGCATCCCAAGCTTTGGGATGAACATTTGTGTTATGTGCAACATGCTTACAACCATGCCAAGCACTCTTCTACTCAGAGATCTCCTTTTAAGACTTGTGTTGGTTTTACACCAAAGTCTCCCTTGGATTTTGTATTTGGAAAAGACATAGCAATTGATGGACACAATGATGTGGACAAAGCAACCAAGTTCATTGAACAGATCCAATAAATTCACCAGGCAATGCAGGAACAGTTGGAAAGAAGCCAGGCCAAGTACAAGGCAAGGCATGACAAGCATCGAATTGAACATAGCTTCCAAGTTGGTGATCAAGTCTAGTTGTACATCAGCAAAGACAAAATGCAAGGTGAAGGTGAGAAGCTAAAACCAATAAGGTATGGGCCTTTCAAGATACTTGGGAAAATTGGTGAAAACGCTTTTCACCTTGATTTTCCAGCTTATATGCATATCTATTCAGTCATTAATGTAGAGAACTTGAGACTGTATGAACCTTCATTGATTGAATATCCCAAAGAGCAAAGCCAGTTGCCTTCTATTGATGATCTGTTGCCTGAATATCTCAATGAGTTGCAGGAAGACACATTTCTGGATAGGAAGGTGAGAACTATGCGCAGAAGGGATGTTGAGTACTTGAGAGTTAGACTCAAAGGTTCAAAACCAAGCAATGCATGATGGATAGAAATTGGGAAAGTGAGGAAGCTGCATCCTCACTTGATCGATGCTTAAAAACAAACTTTTGGTGGTCCAAAATCTTTTCAATGGGAAGGCATGATCCAAAATGTATCCTAAAAATCCTCTATGTCTTCAATACTTAAATACACACGCAAATGGTAAACCTTCAAGAATGGCGGAAAACATTATCATATGTGAAAAACAAGAAAAAAATGGCAGAAACAGAGTCTATCAGAGGCTTAAGCAACATCGCATAGGAGCTGTCGGATCTGGCCGATCAACGGCCTATATCTGATCGAAATATTGCAATCGGAGGTAGTAGGTGGAATTTATCGGAGGCGGCCCTATGGAAATCGCGATAGTGATCAACATGATTTAAAAAGGACCATTGATCAAGTGCGCAAATTAACGACCCAGATTAAATCGCAATATCGCATCGCTCATATGCAGAAGGACTTAGCCTGCAATTCGAAGGATTGGCGATATGCGATTGCAATATATCGCATTGCATTATCGCATCGGAACGATACCAAGGAGCGAGGTTGATACAACATGCCACAGGCCAGCGACCATGTGATACGCTCATGTGTCGATAGCCGATAAGGCTAATCAAAGCAATCGACGATCGAAAGCCAAAAGGGATATGTGATAGCGATATATAACTAGACCCGAAAGGGTTATGAATATGATATTATAATATTTGAAGTCCGATATGGAGCATTTTGTTAGGTTTTCCTTTGTATTTGGGGTTTTTCACTATAAACCCAAATACGAAGGAAACCACGACTAAGAGCTTTGCGATAACGATTTAAAGGCGGACCTGATGGAGTTTAGGGTGGATACCATGATATTTCAAGTCCGATAAAAGGAATTTTTGTGGATTTTACAGTGTTTTATGTGTATTTCTCTGTGTAAACAGAGGAATAATATATTTGGGATTTTAATGCGTTGATGGTCCCTTCCGTTACAAAACAAGTGGCCACCATCCCTGAAGATGTTTAATAATGATTGTTTAATGCTCAAAGGGCATTTGAGCGGACAAAGGCCGGGAGCCAGTGAGCCCGAAAGGGAAAATGAATAGACAAGCAGCGATTGGCTTAAAACGCCATTGAATCACAGAGGCAAAGACAAACAATGTTAAGACAGAGAGAAAACAAAGACAGAGAGTGAGAGGGAGAGTCTGTGTACGAAGAAAGACTTGGAGGATCCAAGTAAAGCCCTTTCGTTTTGTTCCTGTTCTGTTGAGACTCAATTTGAGCTTACATTTGTAAAGCCTCTGCTCTTGAAGACATAATAGAGAGGTCAACACTGAAAGCTGGACCAGGAGACGTATCCCAAGAGTTTTGGGTGAACTCCTTGATTATTTGTTGTGTTATGTGTGTGTGTTTGTTATGTTTCTCTAACTTCTCATTGTCTATATTATTCACAATCTTTTTGATCCGTTGCACTAAGTAATATAGGCAAATCCTGCACATGAAGTTGTAATACCTTAATATTAATCTAAGATCTCATTTTCAAATCAACAAACATATGTTATCCTCCTCAAGCTTGCACAAAAATAAAAATGTACTTGTGAGTAATGGTGGGGGAAATTGGGAAAAAATGTTTTTTTATATTGTAAAAGGTAGTATGTCACTCTTGAACATGACATTCCATCTCCTTTGTGTCCAGGTTGGGAAATCCATTTATCTCTTAGTTGCCCATATCTCATTGAAAATCTTCAAACTAGTTTCTTGTCTTTTTTTTTAGTCAAATGCTACCAAGTCAAAATGTCATGTCGACGATATGTTCAAGAGAAGTCCAACCTCAGTCAAAATTAACTTTCAATTCACAGCCTTCAATCATGTCAGCCATCCTTGAGTCAGTCTTGGATTACTCTAAATTGTTGTTATTCAAAACTCAACATGAGTTTTGTGTCGTAGGCCCTCCTATGATGGGTTGCTTCCTATTGACTTCAATTCACTATCTAGGAATTTGATCTATAAACCTTCTTCAATACCTTGGGGCCTGCATGCCTTAATGGTAGGTTTCTTTCCTTTGACGACAAGTTATCATCATTGACCTTCAATCAAATGATTCTATGAGTGTTTGACTTCAGGGAATCTTTTCACACTTTATAGATTGTACTAGAAGTACCTTGAGAACCATTGTCATTATTGGTGGTTTATCTCACACTTGTTAACAGTTCACATCATTGACTAGTAATCAAGTGGTTTTTGATATGTTCAACTTCGAAACATTCACTTACATAGTTACATTCGTACTATAGATCGAGATATGGAGATCAAGACCCTAGATCTAGTTTAATCCATCCAGTCTATGTGGAGTTATTAAATATTCATGATTGTAAACATAGATCCATTGATGGTTGCATCCATATTGTGTCTAATGTTGACATGGACCTTTAGATGTATTTCTATATTGTTTCTTTGATATATTTATGCTATGAGTATGGGAATGTCTACCGCAACAATGATTATATATTTCGTTGTACTTTGATTGATTGTTTCAGGTCTACAACTACATTCTCTAACCTGAATCTTGGAATGATAAAGTACTTCAGTCCTCAAACATCTTTTCTAACTTTGCACTTTAGGGGGAAATCTGTTACATGCCACTTTGTAACATTAGGCAAATGACCATCAATTTGGATCTTTTTCTATCTATCAAAGTGTTCCAAATCATTCCCCTATAAGGCTACAACCTAAACGATCCCAAAGAGAATGAAATTTCTTGATTATAAGGCCTAAAAACCTATTTTTAATTGCTTGCATAGTTCCCTAGCTAGTTTCTGCACATACGTAGACTTGACCATGAAAGTCAGTGCAAAAGTGTGCTCTGTCTTACACTATGGCCTGCGCACATGACTCAACACAAGTAAAAAATAAAAAGTAAAGTCTAGAAGCCTTATTAGTTGAATATTTCCCAACTAACAGCTTCGCGTTGATGCTTACCCAAGCCTGATCCCTCTCATCATGGAGCTAATTCCCTCTCTTTGTGGATCCCATATCCCACTATTTGTGGATCTCATCCCTTAGGAAGAGGATCCAAAACCTCCTCCTCTTGGCCTATAAATCAAACACAAACTAGAGGGCTAGGGGGGACCACTGAAGGTAGGGTTATACTATAGAAATAGGGGTAGAAGGATTTTCATCCAAGGAGAAGGTTGGGGATCATGGGAAGAGACTTGTGACATCAAGGTAATCAAGTTGTAATATTGTTCTCCTTTTAAGTCAATAAAAAGAAATTGTTCTTTCCTAATCATATCTATTATGATATTATTTGTGAAATTCCTTGATCACTCACATGGCTTATAACTGGTTATTGATTCCTTGATCTTTTTGTGTGTTTATGTTTATATAGATCTCTTTTGGAACATCATGGAGAAGATGTGGAAAGCACTAGAAAGGCCTTTAAAGCATCAAGGAGAAATCAGTTGTGAAAGGCATTGAAAGGACTTCAACATGCACTTTGTTAAATCGGCAAGTGATTCCTTGCATATTACTTGTTTCAAACACTCATAAGCTAAGGAAAGGTAGAAATTATTTTCTTGCTTGTTACTATGTTTTTTTTTAGATCTAGGGAGATCCATCTTGTCCACAAGAAGGATTAGTCCGCCTAACACAAAGGAATAGAACCCCTTCTCTTCCCATTCGCCTAGTATTTAGCATATCTTGATAATTTTCTAGTGTAAGGGATCTTTCATGGTTCAGTCTTCAATTAGTGTTAGGGTTTTAAATCCTTTACAATCTTCTTGAAATTCCAAAAAATGACTAGCAATATATGCATGAGTAATGGGGGATGACATGATATCCAATTAATATCAACGTGGTTAATAGGGTAGGTCAACTTGTAAGAGGCATAACTTTTGCATATGAATTTTGATTAAGGTGATTGAAGTGCACATCGAAAATATTTCGGTATTTAGAAAATCATTGAAGGGCTAAAAGCTATTCTTGCAAAATTTTCAACCAAGAAAGTGTCATTTGATTCCTCAAACTAGCTTTCAAAGATTTTGGACTCTAAATCACTAAACTAGGACCAATCCCTAAAATGGTCACACACCTTATATAATCATCTATGAATATATGCCATTCATTGATTTATTGGTTGTTAGTTTCATAATTTTGAGTGATTGAATTCTAATGGATTTTTTCTCTAATATGTTCAGAGGGTTCATTAGTAAACATACCATAACAATTTTACTAATAGTGCTAGCCACTAGACTTAGAATCTAGCCTTAGTCCCATGGGTCTTCTATTTAACTTCCTCTACACTATTCTATTTAAGTGGCATATGTTTAGGTCATCAAAACCAAGAATCAAGCCAAGAATGCTACCATGATTAAAATGTTTTTGGAAAAAACATGCCTTTATGTCTACCATCTTAGTTTCCACCTCATTTCACATGTCCTTGTAGAAAAATTAGATAATGTAAAGTAAATTGACACGAGGAAAGAGCTAAAGTTGATTAGGTCAATAGTAGTGGTTTTGGTCCCATGGATTTTTGGTTTCCCATGGTAGTTTTCTTGTTGATTACATGTAATGGAGCCTTTAATATCCTTGAAAGACTTCATTATAATGGTGCTAGGGAGGCGACCAATGAAGACTCACTAGCTAGCTTGGCCAGTGTTTTGGCCAAGGACTAATGAAATTATGTTAGTTGGGTTATTCCCAAAGTTGAGGATTTCCTAGGACAAACATTGTGCATATTGTGTTTTATCTTTTATGATTTTTTTATGTTAATGTTTTTCCTCTTAGTAAATTTAATATTTCTCCAGAACAATTTCTCCCTTTGGAATCAGAGCTATTCAGACCTAGACTCTCCAATGAGAGTGGTCTGTGACAACTTACTTAATGATGGTTGGCTAAGTTATAGTGAGCGATTAGGTGGTGAAGATGAATCACTAGATCCCAAGTTCGTTAAGGGTTAGATCACGTTGTGTGAGATTTGTAATTTTCTAGTGTGGCTTTTATGTAGATAAGTGATGACGACAAGGTTATGAGATTGTTGGAGGGATTTGTGGCCATGGCCACAAGGGACCTATGATACGAGACTCAAGTGATGAGGAATTTGAGAATATGATGAACGTGTCTACCATGCTTGAGGGTCGTTAAGGTTATTGAAGCCTCCACGTCTTTTTATTTTTCACAACTAATTATGATCTCATCCATTTTAATGCAATGAATGATACGTTGATGATGTCAATGGTATGTCTAGAATCTGAGAGACCAGATTTGAAAAGTGCAGACAAGTTCCAAAAAATGTGTTCTTGGATATGTGAATGCACCTTCATAGAGCCCATGGGGGGAGCTAAAATGTAGGGTGAATTCTGCTAACTATGGCCCAAAGGGATGCGCTAGGCACTAGAAGCAGTGATCAAAGTGCCTAGTTATGGAAATGGAACTGCAATGGCATATCCTTATGGTGATGGGGGTTATAATTATAGTGCCCTTGGTATATATAATGTAGGTTATGGTGTGTTAGAGCTTTGAATGATCATGACCATGGTTGGATATGATGGATTGGAGCACCTTCATAAAGTGATGGTGGGAATTGTAGTTCCTTGCTACGGAGGAGTAGATAAAATTCCTCTTTGTATTAAAATCACTAGCATGAGCTCTACAACAAAGGAGTTAGTGCAAGGGCACACAAAGGGCAATGGAGATGGCCATATGCCTCATATTATGTCCACAATTGCAAAGCCTGACATGCTATGCTAAGGGGAATGTGGTTTTCATGCCACTGAGTCCATGTTAAAATATGTCACCTCAGTTGCTAGGATCGTGGTGAGCGAGGGAACTTAGCTAGTGCAGAGGCATGCAGTCACTTGTTTACAAGAAAATGAAGGTTGTATATATATATATATATGAAGCATAATCTTGGGTGCATCGATCAATGGTTTATTATTGTTATATAGTGAAGTGAAGTGGAATAGGCTGGATTAGAATATCATGGTTTGGTAGGATGAAAATTTTTGTTGTTTTTAGAGAAAGTCGTGTGTCTAAAGCTACAGGTGTTAAAGACTCATGAGGAATTTATTGATAGGCAAAACCACGAGACTCGTATTTGGGATTGTGTTTGCAATACAACCATTGCATATGCATCTCCTCTATTTCGCTTGTGTGCACACAAATAAGGAGAATAAATAAAGAATTTGTGAGGTTGGGAAACATTTTGGTAGGTGGCTAGAGGGCCAAGCCAAAATAGATGGGTTCATTAGTTGTTTGACAAATGAAGGCATAAGATAAAAGGTGATGAAAACCATCATTTTACAAAGGTAATAAACATGATATGATGTGGTCACTAATAAAGTGGAAGACATGATGATGAGGAGGAGGTTGCTCCTCCCACAGAAACTAGATTCATAATGACAAGGTGAGAGGATGTGCTAGGAAAGCTATATATATATATATATATATATATATATAATATATATATATATATAATATATATATATATATAATGGGGTTACAATTTTATTGCATGTATGAGAATATTATTGTAATACCTGGTAAGGCATGCGTACCCCTAGAAAATTGCCAGTAAAGTCTATTGTTAGACCTAGGTTATAAGGGGCATGCCAAATTCACAGAAACCCTATATATAAACTTTGAGGGGGGTAAGGGCTAGAGTGAGTGGTGCTAACTAACTTGGTTGGTTTGATTGGATTTAGTCAAGGAAACCCTAAATCAAGGTATAAGGGGGGATATGGGTCCTTAACCAAACCATTGAACTAAGGTGTTTGATAAGGTAGTTTCCTTCATGTCAGAAGTACAACCCATTTAATTCTTTGTGAAGTTGTAATGGTGTACGAGGACCATGAGGATCATAACTAAAATTAGAGTACAATGTCTAAATGTTCAAAACCACATGTATGATAAGAATTTATTGCCCTTAAATTAGACAACAAATTATTCTTAGAGAGGTTTAATTCTCTACTACTACTTTTACTTCTGATAAAAACAAAATTAAACATAGATACTCCAATCCTAATATTTCTATTTTGTGCAATTCACTAGAATCAAAATATTTATGTCTAGCATTATTCAGTTATACATAATATCATATACCACTTTGAGTTCAAAATCTTTTTCTCATACTTGACACATGATCATATTATCAACACATTTTCTATATTTATAATAAAGACAAAATAATGATACCAAAAATGACATGCTTATCTCCACTCTCATTGTTGTTGATAGGTGGTGGCATGAATACCATTATCAAATTTCTCAAATGTATGGGTTTCATTCCTAAATTTTTGGAGGTGTTTAATTTCATGTTGTACAAAGCATATCAAAACAATTACCTCATAATAAATACATACTCTACTCCCCCTCAAGATTTGAACTTGTGAATTTCTCAAATGTAGGGGTTTCATTAATGAATTTTTGGAGGTGTTTAATTTCATGTCGTACAAAGCATATCAAAACAATTACCTCATAATAAATACATACTCTACTCCCCCTCAAGATTTGAACTTGCGAATTTCTCAAATGTAGGAGTTTCATTAATGAATTTTTGGAGGTGTTTTATTTCATGTTGTACAAAGCATATCAAAACAATTACCTCATAATAAATACATACTCTACTCCCCCTCAAGATTTGAATTTGTGACTTTTTAGGAGATATCAAATTTCTCAAATGTAGGGGTGTCATTAAATTTTTGGAGGTGTTTAATTTCAAGTTGTACGAAGCACATCAAAACAATTACCTCATAATAAATACATACTCTACTCCCCCTCAAGATTTGAACTTGTGACTTTTTAGGAGGTATCAAATTTCTCAAATGTAGGGGTTTCATTACTAAATTTTTGTAGGTGTTTAAGTTCATGTTGTACAAATTATATCAAAACAATTACCTCATAACATAATCTACTCCCCCTCAAGATTTGAACTTGTGACAACGCATGCTCTTAACCATTAGGCCCACTAAAGTTACCATAATTAAAAAATCATAAAAAATAACCAAATTATAATTTTATTACATCTCACAATACCATGATTGAAAAATCAGAAAATTAACTGAATTATAATTTTATTTTAAATAATTATTATTGATGATTTAAAAAAAATAATATATGAATTAAACATATATACATTTAAGAAAACATGTAACAATAGTCTTAACCATGAAGATTTTTAACATATAAATAAGATTTGTTACAATAACATGGGTCAATACCATGACTTATCAATATCCCCCATCCACACAATAAACATATATATATTATTTTAATTTAATTTTATACCGTTCTTTTAATTATATTGAAAAGTAAAAAAGACATAACTACCTTTGAGATAAATCTATCAACCCTCTATATGGCTACTATTACAAAAATTTGGTAGATATTTTATACAAATTAAATCCCTACCATTCTCTTATTAATTATTGATAATTAAATTAAAATTCTAAAATCATATTTCAAAATAAACACATCTATCACAATAACTCTTTACGTTAAAAATAAAATATTAATAAATATGTATATAGATTTTTTTTTATAATTAATTTTTTAAAATGAACGATTTTTTTAAGTTTAGTCTAATTTATCGATAGTATTTTTCCTCGTAAACTATTTCCTCTGTAAATTAAACTATACAATTTATACACAATGCTTTATGAAATCTAAAATCCAGACTTAAAATTCAGAAGTCCATCCAAACCAGTAAAAATAACGTTAGACAAGAGGTCAACACAATTAACCTTTAGTTCAAGAAAACAAGATTACAGGAACCAATACCTCTTTTCCCTCAAAGATGACTGGAAAGCTATGCTTATCTAATCCTTGAACTCAATGCTTTGCCGTAGATTTTGAGTGCTTACAGGTTTACTTGGGATGCCCGCAACCTTCATCTATTGATCCTTCATCTTCTTCTGTTGAAGGGATGAGGGGTCTTGATCTTATGTTGGAGTTTTCAAGTTTTCTGCAAAGGTTAAATGTAAATGATACCATGCTGTACTCGGCATATTTAGGGGGCCTGCAGTAAATTTTAAACCTGAAAGCCTTTGAAACTAGGCTGATGTTTACGAACTTATTCGTATTTCGATTCCTTTGAAACTAGGCTGATGTTTACGAACTTATTCGTATTTCGATTCCTTTTCAAGCAAAGGCTCTTCTGAGGACCCCCTTTATGTAAAGCTTTCTGCGCTATATATTAAAGGAGCTGTAAAGAATTTAGTGTCGCTTGTTTTCTTTTCTTTTTCTTTTTTATTTTGTTGTAGCTGTAGAGGTTTTCGGTTTTGCCTCTGTCAAGTTTCTGGAAGAGTTTCCTTATGGTATGGAATAAGATGCCTTCTTAAACTATCCCTTTTATCTAATTAAAATTGTCTCAAAATTTAGCAAAAACTTCATCAAAAGTGACAGGACTGAAAACATGATAATGAAAACGTCGTCATGCAGGTTTGGACCCCTTTTAAAATACCCTACATTATCCATTTCCAAAAACAAAAAAAAACTATTTTAAGACAATGCAGATTATAAATTTCCAAGGAAAAAACAAAAAAACTACCCTCTCAAAAAAAACCATTAAGGTGTTACTTATTCAATGCCATTGATGTCACCTATTGATCTTATGATTAAGAAAAGGCAACCGCCTCCTTTCACTTTTGTTATTATATGCACTAGTTTTCCAAATGCTCTGTTTGGGAGAAGATTTTGTAATGTAAATGGCAACGGCCTCTTTTCACTTTTGTTATTACATGCACTAGATTTCCAAATGTTTTGTTTGAAAGAAGATCTTATAATTTAAATGTGGTCTAGATTGGATCATTTTATTGTTTGACATCTATCTTGATGCTTCTAGAGGAGAAAAAATAGAGGAATCAGCTCACAAGACCATTTTTACTAGCAGGACCCAGTTTGGCAAATTGGTATCTAAACCTTCTAAGAGCATTTTGAGGCCCTAAAAAGCACTTTTTGGGGGGTAAAACTTTACAACTTTAGCGTGCACATTTTTTTACTATTATACACATGGAGACCTTTCCAACAGTGCGAGAATTGCCTCAATCAGAGTCCATATGCAAAAATTATGTCACTCGGAAGTTGACCTTCCTGTTTTATCCACCATAATTTGAGAAGATACCACGTCAGCCCCGTTACTCGTGGAAAAGGGGCTAGCCACATGACAAAAAAGACACTAGAAGAGTCCATATTGTAACTCTAGTTAAGAGTTGAAGAGTCAAACATAACCACTAGTAGGCTATCAAATTGCATTATAATTGGACCACTAGGAGGAAAAGGGGTTCCATTTTTTCCGAGGGCATTCTGTTCCATAGATGAGCAGAGTGGCTGAGAGGGATGGGGAGAGAGTATACAGAGGATTTGTGCAATGTAGGTAGCCCATGGGTTACAAGCCTTACTTCTTTGTATTTGTATCTGCAACTATTTTCTATTCAGAGAAAGAAAGAGAGTATCGTCACCTTCCAGCTAGCTTTTCTCCCGAAAAGGTTTCTCAAGATATATCTTGTGCCAATTGTGGTTTGTGATTTTTTATTTCGTTTTTCTCTACTTTCTGCATAATTAGAATTTGCATGCATACTCCATAAACTTTAATTAACAAATACAAAAATCTAAAGAGAAAAAAACTCTCCTAATGTAGGTTTTGGATTTTTAAGTATAATTGTATCAGATCCGTTATGACAAACTGTCTAGTGAAATATCTACTGCAGTTTACAGATAAAAAAATGTTGTATATTCAATCTGTTGCTCCTACCAATAATCCTTTAGGTTTAAGTGGAATTAAGTGGAATTGATCCTTTAGGTTTAAGTGGAATTAAGTGGAATTGAATCCTTCAGCTTTAAGTGGAATTAAGTGAAATTGAAGTCAGTAATGGTTTGCCCAGGCTTAAAATCTACAACCAATCTTGCATGTAAAAGGCTGGTTGGTTCTATTGTGAGCTTTGGTGGCATCAAATAAGAACCCAGAATTTTTAACCCATGAAAAGACACATTCATGCCAAAGCTCTGGAGGTGTGCCAGGGAGGCTGACCCACATTGACAGAAGATGGCATTTCTTCAAGGCAATATAAGCTCAAGCTCTGAAGTTTGATAAACAAGCCAACCTAACAACCCATCCCATCATCCATGGAAGCCCTTGAGATGCTAACTAAGCCTCTGTCTGTAAGGTTTGAGAATAAAAGCAAGAAATAATCCACCGGGAGGACTCTTACTGCTTAACACTGTTTATAGGGTTTCTCATTAAAAATTGATCCATTTAGGTACTGTATCAGCATATTGTTGGACAATTTAAGAACATGGAACTAATTGTCCATTTAAGATGACAATAATGATTTGGAAGTTTTACTAATGCCTCCATTTTGAGTAATGATAATTTTTACATAATTTTGTGTAAGGGTAATCTTTACACGGTACCAGAGCCTTGGCCAAGGTTCAATTTCCCCAAGTTATGTTGGAATAGGGTGTTGAGCTAACCACAACGTTGCTAATTTGGAAGAAGGTTTTGTTGTAATGGGAAACCTTTACGTAGATTGACCAAATATCTATGAAACAACAGATTAATGCCGACCTCAACATGTTCCTGAAGCACATGGCACTCAAATGGGAGTTTCCATTATTAAATTAGAATTTTTTTGGTGCATTTGGGTAGAGTCAGAGCCCCTGAATTAGTGCTGAATTTGGAGCAGATTGAGTGTTGTTTATCCCAGGCTCCTGTGTCAACACGATCACAGGGTTTTCAGCTGGGTTAATAACCCCATAGCTCTTGGGTGTTGAGGTCATTTTTTATTGCCCTACTGTTTAGTAAAGCTGCTAAGGCCTTTAAGAGTCCAGAAGTTTGCATGTTAGTCCTTCCGAACACCGTGACAAATTCTGAAATACTTGAACTTAAAGGATCTTCAAAAGAGAGAACTAATCTACAATAGAATGTCTTGAAAACACCATGAGAGCTTCTCAAATACTCAAACTTGAAGGATCTTGGAAAGACAGAACTAAACTACCAAGGAATGCCAACAAAGGACTACCATATACAGAAATGCCAGCGGAAGAGGCTGAAAATGAAGTTTGCATGTTAGTCCTTGCGAACATCGTGACAACTTCTGAAATACTTGAACTTAAAGGATCTTCAAAACAAAAGAGAGAACTAATCTACAATAGAATGCCTTGCAAACACCATGAGAGCTTCTTAAATACTCAAACTTGAAGGATCTTCAAAAGACACAACTAAACTACCAAGGAATGCCAACAAAGGACTACCATATACAGAAATGCCAGCGGAAGAGGCTGAAAATGAAGTTTGCATGTTAGTCCTTGCGAACGCCGTGACAACTTCTGAAATACTTCAACTTAAAGGATCTTCAAAGGATAGAACTAATCTACAATAGAATGCCTTGCAAACACCATAAGAGCTTATGAAATACTCAAACTTGAAGGATCTTCAAAAGACAGAACTAAACTACCAAGGAATGGCAACAAAGGACTACCATATACAGAAATGCCAGCGGAAGAGGCTGAAAATAAACGGAAATGGTAGACAGGAATACCAAACAGTCAGATCCTATCGGCTGAAAGCAAGAAAATTGGGCAAAATAAATACCGATGACCAGAATTTTTCCACCATAGGTATAAGATAATCAAGAGACTCTAAGAACAAAGAGGCCAGGAAACATCTCCTGAAAGGATAAACATTCAACAAAGCCGACCCAGTGAAAACCCGCACACTCTTACCAAATCCCAGAAAAGGTCAAGTTTAAGGATGACATCAATGTTTATGTGGTGCTGAGGAACATGTCTCAACTATTGCCTGTTGGACCCATTCATTTTTCCAGCGATTACTAGTGACATTGCTAACCCTAGCGTTGTCCCCATCATTCTCTGTCATAGCAAGTATAAATGGATATTAGCTTGATGCGTAGGTAGCAACTGCACTCTCACTCGGTAAATTTTAGGCCATCCATGTTAACCTTAGATCTAGAGACCAACCATGCCTAGGAACAATAGTTTCACTATTTTTTACTTGTTGCACTACTATAGAATTTCGATCTAAAAATCGATCCTATTATAAATAAGAGTGCAATTGAAAGAATTAGTGAAGACGAGAAAATTAATGTTTGATGGAAGGAACTCTTGAATTGTCATTATTGAAACGGAAGAAAAATCACAAATTCTGCTTACAATATCATTCGGAAAAGACTGTTCTTTGTAAGCTCATCAGCATGTATGATTAAATGACCATTTAGCTGAATCACTCAGACGTTGTCACATAGATAGGTACATTCTTTTGTTTTCATGGATGTAATCTGATTAGCATGCCCAGCTTGAATCATCTTTTCTTTCAAGCTCAATAGCATTATGCATATATGGCTGAGGTTACGTATTCTCATATTCGTCAATGCATTTATTGCCCCTCAGGCTTGCTGCACACAGTGACTGATGTGAAGGATTTTGTCTGAAGACCAAGTTGCTAAAATCAGTACTTTTGGAAGTGCTTACACTGCTAATTGTCACAGAAACATTCAATTAGTAGCGGTTAAATAGGAAGAAGGACATGAAGTTTTACTTCCAGTTAAGACCTGTTCCACAACTCAAGACAATCAAAAACAAGTTAAGCAAACTCATTGCAGTGTTCAACATACAAAACTCTTCCGAAAATGCGTTTCTGTTGTCATGGACAGTCCACTATCTACATCTCTCTGTAGTCAAGATTACTGTATGGAGAGAAAAGCTCGCAAAACCAATTCTTCTTTCTCATTGGATTCCGTCCCATGTCCCTGCAAAGATTATCATTGTCCCATATCTGAAAAGTGGCAAGACACGATTTCCAATAGAAGGGTGTGATTTTCTTGATATACTTGAAGTAGTTTTCTGTATTTGCCTCCATTTCCTTGATACTTGGAAGGACAAATTTGCCAGACAGAAAATGGGCCAGCCACTGAGTACGTATTTCAGAAGAATGCAGATTTGATAAACTTTCTGGATAGCCAAGGATTGTCATATGAGGAATATGTGGATGGATGAGCCCCCTGTTTGTTCTCAGAGGAAAAGTAATTTAGCCTTTGAGGGTCTGAACTTTAGCAGCATGGTCTATGCATTTTTTCACACTTAATTGAAGTGCTTGAAATAATAATGGGAAAAAGTAAAAATAAGATCCAGGGTTGTAGCGAATAACAGACCTGTACAACGGAAGTGGATCAGCTGATTTCTGGAGGGCGTCTACAAAACGCGTTGGAAGTATGCTCTTCAGTTTTTTCTCCCCATCATAACCAGTACCCAATACCACAAGATCAGCTCCAAGCTCTGTTCCATCATCTAGTACGACCCCCCTGGTAGAAAAACTGAAATTGGAAGATTTTCGAAAGAGTATGAAACCTTCCTCTGCTTTTGGAAATAAACTATCTGGAAGTGATGCGATTTGGCAAGAAGAAATTTCTTGACGAAAGCTATGATCTGGAACAAGGCCATACTTTCTCAAGGGAAGTTTCCAAAGAAGGTAAAGCTCCACAAACATGGACATTGCCCATCTCTGCAGAAAAAGTAGAAAAAACAATGAACTCCAACACTGCACATGGATTTAAATGATATTGTCCAGCAGGGGGCTACTTTCAAATGAAAATACAGGTCAAATATATATGTCTTAAACTGTAATGTTCTGCCTATCTAATTTATCTATTGCAAATTTCAAGGACTTTTATGCATTATTTCAAATATTTCAATTGGTTCAAAGAATTTTGGATGATGAGTAGGGTTAATGTCAATTTCAGGCACATTATCAGTACTTAGAAAAAAATCATGTAGTCTACCAGACAGATTCAACAAATTACATTGACTCTTATCCATGATATATGCTTTAAGGAATCCAATGAATTAGAAGAAAACCATACCATAGGTGCAAATAAGCACAATATTATTCTCTGCAGAAAACTCTGACCAGGCTTTTCAAGTAACAATTGCGCAAAACGTGTACCATAAAGAAATGACAAGGGGACTCCCCAAACCTTGTAAGAAGGAATTGTCCAGTGCACTGTTCTGAAGACCATTGTACAAGGATAGCCACCTCCTTCGCCCAAGAATAAAGAAGCCATTAATAGCCCTATAATTGTATGGCTGAAAAACACAACTCCTATAGCGTTTGTATTGTCTAAAAATTTACCTTTATTTGCCTCGGCGCATTCCACAGCAAAATCCATTGCTGACTTCTGGAATCCAATAACTACAACTCGTTTTCCTTTGATAAGCTCATAAGCACTCCTTTTATCCAAAACTGAATAGTCCATGGTATGCAAAACCTTTCCTTGAAATACTTCTGGACCTTTATTAGGAGGAAATGATAGGATCTTGGGCACATCCCCATATCTACCTAGGCACAGGACTAAGAAATCGAAGCGATGCCACTGCGTTAACCAACAGAAACAAACACATTCAGTATAACCTCAGTCAGGGCTGGAAATTTTGTTGAATAGTAACATGCAGAGTAGCAGGGTATATTCTATATGCAGAAATGCAAAGTGCATTATAAAGCCCGAATAGGGTGGCGGTGAACCATTGACTCTTTACAAGTGTTGTGCAGTGTAATGGCACATTGAAACTAAACAAAGCATTAAATGTATTGGAATATAGACACTAGCTCATACACATCTAAACCAGCGCCCATTTCCTCCTCAGAGGTTAGGAAGCCCAGGATGCAGATCCTGGGGCTACTCAAAATGGCTAATATCTTAGATAGTGAAATTGATATTTACAATCTTGAACATATCAAACCATGGTTTAGATAGATTTGGACAGGCTGTAAATACAAAGCAAAAGTTGCTCCCTCATGGTCAACTTTTGTTCTTTTTAAAGGCCTCCACAATAGGATATGAAAAATTCTTTGAAATGAGTAAGGCAAAGGCCAAAGAAACACAATTCCTGCATTGCCCTTCTCACAATGATGGATATCCCCATCAAACTTAAGATAGTCAATAGTAATCAAAAGGGATAATGTTATTGAAATTTAGAAAGAATACCATGTATAACATGGAGCAACCATATTCTATATTCTTTTCAGTCTGTACCTCTATGGATTCTGCATTGTTTTTCTGCACACCCACTTCCCAAACTGCACTGTCTGCATATGGGCTTCCATTCTTACCCCATAATCCAGCATGAGCCAAACTCTTTTCACAATACTTTTCGTTATATCGAATCTCCACCACTTTGGAATTGAACTGAATGTAGTCAAGCAATCCAAAATGCGCAGCATAGCTGTGGAAGTAGTCCATTACCTCAGAGTGGGAGGGGAACTGGGTAGTTACATGGCTTGGCCATTGAAAATCAGTGAATTCAAAGGCAGAGAGAGGGGTCTGTAGCTTTGTTGAAGCAAATGTTTCTCTCCACACGCCTCCTATTCCTGGTTTTGCTTCAAACACTATTATATTCAGATTCAGACGTAGTAAATATTTGGTTGCAAGGAGACCACTCATCCCTGCTCCTATGATACAAACCCTTCGCTTCCGGAATCCATTCTCATTCTCAGTCTCACCTTCCCTAAACAAATTCCCGTTACAGTTAGCCATGACTAATGGCTAACTAATGTTAGCTCTTCACAAAGCTACATAGGCATTATACCGTTCACCCTGTTGTATATCTAATTACAATTACCCAGCCTGCTCTTGGCATACATCTCACAGTGATGTTTTATATCTAGATATGTTTTTGGTATCCAGGTGGGCTCACAGAAACCACATTTCCCATATTCTATGATATCTCATCAAATTATATAATCAAACAAATAACTTGTTTAATCGAGTATTTTACAGCTAATTTGCCTTGGAGCATCATAGTCTGTCATGGTCTGGAAAACAAAATCCTCAAATTATTTTGTTTCATTCCAAAGAAAATATCTTCAGTTATCAAACCAAGTACTGATAATCTATTCACGCTTGGAAAGCAAACTATGAAGATGCCCATCATTAAAAGGACACATGAGGATGGCAAAGTTAGTGTTGTCCTAACATCAACTTTGAACGGATTTTTCAAATAAATAATAAAATATCAAGAATGGTAATTCATGTAAAGGAAAAGTGCAACCGTAGGTAGCTTAGGCATGTTCATTACTAAAACCACACATAAAATATCAATGACCGTGTCTGTTAGGAAGGAAAAGGACATCCAGAATCAACTTAATCAGGTCCTGTGTCAGTAAAACCATAAATAATTCAAAAGGAAAAGGAAAAACTGCACTGAACTTAAGTAGGGTCAACACCATTATAAACGCATAAAGATTTTCACATCATTTTTTTATTTAATCCGAATTTCTAGGTGGTTAGTTTTTCTTCATTTATTTTTCACGTTTTTAATAATAAAAAAATTTAATAAATTTAATATTATTCAGAGGATTTTTCATTTTCAAATTTAGAAATTTTTAATTTATATATATTTTTTTCCTTTTCAACTTATTTGGGTTGAGAGACCCTCTACACTACATTATGCGTTTAACATATTTAACATTTTTAATTTAATGTCTGCCTTATTTAAAAATCAATCTAATTATTATTATTTATAAACACAATATAAATTCAAAATATAAAGAGATTTGGTAAATAAATAAAAATATAAATAAACGAGAGGTATGGTAGATAAATAAAAATATAAATAAACTAGAGGTATAGTTACCGGGTGAAGATAGATAAATAAAAATATAAATAAACTAGAGGTATGGTCACCGGGCATCATCAGGGGAGCAATATCATACCAAGTTATCACATGGATTCATATTGGGGGATATATAAGGGGTAAAGGGTTTGTATATTGGCAAATATAACAAATTGAACAAAATATAAAAGGGTGTAAAAAATATTAATGAAAAAATGCATACCTATAATATCTAATGAAAGTAGGGATTTTTAAATAAAGTCATCTGAATTGCTCCTACAACCAAAAGTGGTCAGAATCCGGGCAAATAAATTTCAAACAATCTTGTAGATGTAGTGTTTGAATCATGTTTTTGATGGTCGTAATGGATTAAGCACCATCATAAACGTCTAGGGCAATTAGAATAATGATTTTTGACAACTTTTACTTGGATTTACAAAAATCCCAGCCGGATTTTTTCAAAATATGGCAGGAATTTCCATAACTTTCAAGGCAAAAAAACATAACTTTAGACTACGGCTAGGAAGCTATATTGGGTTCATATTGGTAGGGGATTAAATATTAGAGGGATTTTCCAAAATGTGGTCAAATTAAGGGTATTGTTTAATATTCCACGAACACACATGATATATCAGAGGCATAACTTTCAAGGCAAAAAAACATAACTTTTAGACTACGGCTAGGAAGCTATATTGGGTTCATATTGGTAGGGGATTAAATATTAGAGGGATTTCCAAAATGTGGTCAAATTAAGGGTTTTGTTTAATATTCCACGAACACACATGATATATCAGAGGTTGACTAAGTGAATCGCTCGTGGGTATGGTAAATATATAAAACCTATTTTTATATTTACTCCATAAACCACTTTATATTTACGAAAACTCAAAAAAGAGGTTTTATTTAATTGAAGCCAAATACCATGGGACAAATTATTTTTAATTCCATATTTATAAAAGAGGTATGGTAAATAAATAAAACCTCTTTTTATATTTACTCCATAAACCTCTTTATACTTACGAACACTCAAAAAAATGTTTTATTTAGGTGAAGCCTATAGGTCAAATACCATAGGCCAAATTATTATTAATAACATGTAAAAATATTATTAACCTTAATATTAATATTATCATTACTATTATTAAATCTAATATTCATATTAATATATTATATATTAATATATTAATTAATAACTTAAATTAAACAATATTGATTTTGCTATATTATAATATATATTAACTCTAGATATATAGGGGAGGGAATAACAAAGACATAGAATGATAGATGTGGAGAGATATGGGGATTAACAAGGGAGAGATGGAGACAAACTAAAAGAGAGAGGAGAGGAGGAATGAAGAGAGAGATAGGGAGCAGTGTGTTAGGTCCCTATATTACTAGTGTAACCCCTTATTGTTATTAGTACAACCCCCTTATTATATTGTTATGCCCATGTAGTCTCCATATTGTTATTATTGTGCCCATATAAGTGCATATTTTATTAGTTGTGCCCTTACATTATTATGTTATGTTAGCTCTGATTAATTATGACCTCTTAGACTCCTATATATAGAAAGGAGGTCTTGTCATTTGTATCATCCAAGAATTATTCATTTGTGTAATGTAAAGGAGGTTTCCCCCTCGAAGAGGCTCATTTCTAAGATATTTATATACATTTTCTATCTTTTTGTGAGCTAGTTTCATAACATTTGGTATCATAGCTTTGGATTCTAGGGTTTCGCTACTCTAAACAGGCCATCGTGGAATTTTCGCTATAATTTTTTCCCTATGAAGTTTCAAAAGCTAAAACAAAAACCCATTTGAGCCTAAATCGTTCTGCACCTCAAGTAAAATTGCAGATCTTCACTCGCTATATTTTCGGAGATATGATTTGAGGAAATTAGGGTTTTGGAAAACTCCATAATTCCATCTCAAACAGGCCATCATGGAATTTTGAGTATAATTGTTTTTCTATGAAGGTTCAAACTCTGAAATTAAAACCCATTTGAGACGCAATTTTGGTGACGGTGGGGCCTGAATTTTAGATCTTGTTTCGCTATATTTTTGGAGATACAATGCAAGACATTTAGGGTTTCTGCAGGCTCCCAAATTACATCCTAAACAAGTAACCTTGGGAAAATCGTCATAACTTTCTCTCTGAGCATCAGATTGAAATTTCATAAGAAGTTTAAGAAAGAGGATGTCTGTAGTTTTCTGTGTATCAGTTTCAGGTCCTAAGGTTGAAACAGTGACACGTGGCACTTCGTACAAGTGCACTCTACTAAACCAGTCTATAATCAGGCCATCATGGGAGATTTGACATAACTCTTCTTTGCAGAATCCAATCTTGATCAGACTTGTGGGGTTAGAAAGAGAACTCAGAATGCTACTGCAGGATGCAATTCTATAACTTGGAGATCTTAAATTACAAAGTTACATTTGTTTCAAGATCAAGCTCCTAAAATCAAGAAAAGGCGATATGAGGAAGTTTGATGGCAAGGATCCGGTAAATTGGATACTACGGATGGAGCAATATTTTGATCCACATGAGGTGCAATTGTTGCAAAAGGTATGTATTGCATCTTCATATTTAAAACCAAATCAATTTTTATGGTATAAAGGGCTTTGTTCTCATAAACCACTTATTACGTGGTCAATTTCCACGAAGGAAATGATAGCACACTATGAGGATACAAAGAGCAACACCTTCTTTAGCCAATTGCTAAATCTCAAACAAAAGTGTTCAATGGCAAAGCACATTTAGGACTTTCAAAAATTGAATATAAGGGAAAATGATATTCCAGAGAATCAAAGGATTAATGTCTCCATGGGTACTTTAAAGGATAACATTCAACATGAAATTCATCTTTAGCAACCTGATTCATTGGAGAAGGCATTTAGGTTGCCAAGAAAAGTGGAAAGAAAAATTATGGAAACAAGGAAGTCTACCCCTCACAACTATAAAGATGAAGGTGTTATTTATCCCAGCTTTCCGCAACCTACAATGTTGATACCAAAACAAATGGAACAAAAAAGAGAAAAAGAGCTTTGTTACAATTGTTATAACAAATACATTAAAGGTCATAAGTGTGCTGAGAAGAAATTATTTTACATAGATTGTGAAGAGGAGGAAGAAAAAAATCAAGAAACATCAAAAGAAAAGGATATACAACAGGAACCAACCCCAGAGAAAGAAGAAATGAATCCGGCCATATCTTGTAAAGCATTGGAAAGAATTACCACTCCTCAAACTCTCAAGATAGAAGGACAAGAAGTGAAAGATCACATCAAGAAAGAAGAAATGAATCCGACCATATCTTGTAATGCATTGGCCGGAATTACCACTCCTCAAACTATCAATATAGAAGGACATATCAAGAAGAAGAAGGTTCAAGCAGTGAAATATCAGGAAGAAAAGGATCAAGAAATGTCAAAAGAAAATGATACTCACCAAGAACCAAACCCAGAGAAACAAGAAATGAATCTGACCATATCTTGTAAAGCATTGACAAGAATTATCACTCCTCAAACTCTCAAGATAGAAGGAAATATCAAGAAGAAAAAGGTTCAAGAAGTGAAATATCTGTCAGACAAGGTAGTAACTACTCAAATCAATTCATTATATTCATTCAGGTTGGTCTTTATTATATACATGAGGGAGAGACTGTTCATTTCATCTCCCGGTGACTCTTCATATTTTCCATTATTTATTTACATCAGTTACACTTATTCACCCAATCCCGATGATTAGGTGTCAACATTCCCCCCCTTAATTTGAAGGGATGTTAGTGAGTCCAAGCATTGTTCTGAATCTTTCAAGCTTTTCTCTTCCAAGCACTTTGGTGAAAATGTCTGCAATTTGCTCATTAGTGGAACAATGGCAGAGATGGATTGTTTTGGCCTCAACATGATGTTGAATCAGATGATATTTAGTATTGATGTGCTTCATTCGATCATGGAACTTTGGGTTCTTGGCCAACTTGATTGCCGAGGTATTGTCAATCATGAGCGGAGTCGATTATACTTGTTTTACCCGCAAATCTTCAAGAATTTTCCTGAGCCACATAATTTCTTTTGTTGCCTCAGCTGTTGCCACATATTATGCTTCTGTTGTGGAATTTGTTGGAACTAAGTGTTTGTGTGATCTCCAAGAGATAGCTCTTGATCCAAGACTCATAGCATAACCTAAAATAGATACCCCAGTTTCTTTGTCTCCATCGAAGTATGAATCAGAGTATCCAATCAAGCTAAATTCGTCCACCTGTGTATACTTGATTTCAAAGTCTTGAGTTCCTTTCAAGTACCTTAGAACTCTTTTTGCAGTAGACCAATGTCCCTCACAAGGCTTTTTCATAAACCTAGAGAGAATTCCAACAACAAATGAAATGTCTAGGCTGGTAGTAGTTAGGTAGTTGAGACTTCCTACAAGCTATCTACACTTTGTTGCATCCTCAAATTATTTTCCTTTAATGGATGTGAGCTTTAAGTTTTGTTCCATTGGAGTAGTAAGAGGATTGCACTCTGTCATGCCAAACCTGTCCAAAAAATCTCCAATGTACTTCTTTTGAGAAAGAAATATGGACTTTGGATGTTGAGTTACTTCAATAACAAGATAGTAATGAACATAGCCCAAATTAGTCATTTCAAAACCTTTCCTCAATTCCTTCTTTATGGATGCAATGTAGCTTTCATTGTTCCCTGTCATCAAAATATCATCTACATATACCATAAGATATACAACTGTTTTGCCAACATTCTTGACAAATAAAGTTGCATCATCAAGATCATAATGTTTGAAATTGAGTTTCAGAAGATGCTCAGTTAGTTTTTTATACCAGGCTCGCGGTGCTTGTTTCAGGCCATACAAGGATTTCACAATTTTGCATTCTTTATGTTCATGTCTTTTCACAACAAATCCTTCAGGCTGGTACATAAAAACATTTTCTTTTAGATCTCCATTCAAGAAAGCAATTTTTACATCCATTTGATGGACTTTCCAACCGTTCTAAGCTGCTAGGGCAAAGAGTGTCTGGATGGTAGCCCATTTTGCTGTGGGGCCAAAAGTATCCTCATAATCGACCCCTTCCTTCTGTGCAAAACCTTTTTCCACAAGCCTGGCTTTGTGCTTGTCAAGTGAGACATCTGCTTTATACTTGTTCTTATAGACCCACTTGCAGCCAATTGGTTTGATTCCTAATGGAGGCTCAAACAGCTTCCAAGTGCCATTCTTTATCAGGGCATCATACTCCTTTTGCATTGCTTCTTTCCATTCATCATGAGAAGCAACTTCTTTGAAGGAAGTTGGTTCGAAATCTATAGACAAATTCAATTCACAATCATAAGAAACATCCATATTAACAGGTGAATCAAAGTCATCTACATTACCTCCAATTTTCCAGTTTGAATTTCTAGTTCCTGTCTTTCCAACCTCATCAGGATGAACACTTTCAAGTGTCTTTGTAAACCACTTTGGGGGACCTTTCTCAGATGTTCCATTCTGCTCTGTTGATTGAGTTGGGACTGAATCAAGATTGAGTGTCCCAATTCTATTAATAACATCACTTAAAGTATCATCCATTGTTGGAGTTTCATGCAAGGGAGAGAGTGCTTCAGAAGAAGATTCCACAGGTTGATTTAGTATAGGAATCCCCCCTTCAAGATGTGGAATCTGATTATCAAATTCTTGAAATGATTTTGCATTTGCGAATCTATCCAAGTGATCAAGTTTTCGCTCAAAACATAGTCAGTTTTGGATGATTCAAGAAAGGTTACATCTCTAGATACAACAAACTTTTTATTGACTTCATCATAGAGACGGTATGATTTGGAGGTATTTGAATACCCCAGGAAGATACACTTACGACTTCTTGCACCAAGTTTGTTTCTATGTACCTTTGCTATCAAGGTATAACAAGTGGAACCAAAGACCCTGAGATGCTTTACCGAAGGAATATGCTCATACCACATTTCATAGGGAGTCTTGTTTCTGATGGCATTAGATGGACATCTATTCTTTATATATACAGCACCTAGAACTGCATCAGCCCAAAACATCAATTTTACATTTTTGAAAAACATCATGGAGCGCACCATATTTAAGATTGTCCTATTCATTCTTTTAGCTACACCATTCTATTGGGGATTATAAGGCACAATTGTTTGATGTTTGATCCCATGTTGGCGAAGATATTTTTCAAATTCATTTGAAGTGTATTCTTTTCCATTATTAGTGCGAATAGATCCAATATGATATTGTGCATCATTTTCAATCCATTTATGAAAGTTCTTGAATGTTTGAAAGTGTTAGATTTGTTCTTCAATAAATAAACCCAACACATTCTAGTGTAGTCATCAATAAATGTCATCATATATTTGTTTCCATTTATAGAAGGAATAGGCATTAGACCACATAAATCTGAATGAATGAGTTCAAGTTTTCTATGTGCTCTTGAATGTGAATCATGAATATTGTCAGGCCAGGGTAACTCCAGAATTAATGAGCGAGAGAAAACTGATGATTTTATTCATTAGGTAATATACATTTATATATACAAATAAAACGGATCAATTCATCTTCTGGATGACTGTCCAGTTCACCCATCCGTTTCGGACTAGGTGTCAACATTCCCCCCCTTAATCTGAAGGGATGTTGGTGAGTCCAAGCATCGTTCTGAATCTTTCAAGCTTTTCTCTTCCAAGCGCTTTGGTGAAGATGTCTGCAATTTGCTCATTTGTGGAACAATGGCGGAGATGGATTGTTTTGGCCTCAAAATGATGTCGGATCAAATGATATTTAGTATTGATATGCTTTGTACGATCATGAAACTTTGGGTTCTTGGCCAACTTTATTGCAGAGGTGTTGTCAATCATGAGTGGAGTTGATTGTACTTGTTTCACCTGCAAATCTTCAAGAATTTTTCTGAGCCACACAATTTCTTTGTTGCTTCAGCTGCTGCCACGTATTCTGCTTCTGTTGTGGAATCTACTGGAACTGATTGTTTGCGTGATCTCCAAGAGACAGCTCCTGATCCAAGACTCATAGCATATC
>APFE031528001.1:801400-917684 GCA_000404065.3 Pinus taeda
TGTTATAGTAATTCAACCTTTTAATATTGGAGAGTAACAGAGACAAGTTATGATGTTTACTACAACAACTCGAGGTAAAGATTTAAATGGTTTACGATTTCAACTGTTCTTTTCATATATCGATATGAAAAGATGACAAAAATAACAAGGGTGACAATAAGAATAGTATATGAAAATAGTTTGAGATTAATCATAATGAAGACTATTTATAACTAACTGCATTCTTATTATTCACATTTTCTATCGTTCAACACTATTACATTGTCATTTTGCATTCAAAATTTGTATTTCATCCTTGAAGTTATTAACAATATTTATCATCTCAACGAACTGAGGTAACTAAGCAATTTAAAATTAAAATGACCAGATTAATCTCACACATATTTAGCATATTTGAAATGATTATATTAATATTAGATGTGTTTACATATTATTGATAAAATTATTCATATATTCGATAGATTTTCCTTGGCCACACACGACTGAAACCAACCTAGATCCATCTTAACTCTAGATCTATCAAGCACCGAGAGGGATCAGATCTCTCAAGGTGAAAACCTCTCCTCAAGTTTTGCACTCAAAAAAGAGTTTTTCAGCTCGAGAGATTTGATCCCTCTTGGCACTTGATAGAGTCGGAGTTAAGATGGATCTAGGCTAGTATATAAAATCATTGACAAAGAAGTTTCTTATTACATAATACTTATACTAGTATCATGCTCATTTTTTCATAGAATTTGAATAGTGATAATGAAAAATAATTCCTATAGATTTAGTTCATCCTTATACATGAATATTTTACATGGAAAATCTCAAACTCTATGAGTGTTTCATATTGGATTAGGAAGAGGAGCAAATGTTGTCTTCCATAAAGGATTTAACACCATATGCTTAGACACAGTTCATAGGGGATACATTGTTGCAGAAGATGTCTATAATTTGAAGACAAGGGTAGCATGACCATTGGTATATTGGGTTGAAATGACAATTTCTAGGAAAGACTAAATGGTTCTCCAAGGAGAAGGTAGAAGAATTTTTTTCTCACCTCATTTAATAAAATATTTTAGGGACCAAAAGCCTCCCAAAATTGGGAGTTATGATCTAGATTGGATCACTATATTGTTCGCCATCTATCATGATGCTTTCAGAGTGGAGAAAATGGAGGAATCAACTTGAAATAACAATTTTATCAGCAAGATTTAGTTTGGAGAATTGGGATATAAAACTTTATTGAGGCATTTTGAGGCCTTAAATGATCATTTTTTGGGTACAACATTCTCGCTTAAATGTTAGGCACCGTGATGCTATTCTAAATTCACAAACCTTTCCAATGGTGCAATAATCACATCAATCAAAGTTTGTATGAAAACATTATGCCTCCCATAAGATCGTGATTGACCACCATGGTTTGAGAGGATGATACATGAACCCATGTTATTCATGACAAAGGATCTAGCCACTTGGAAAGTATGAAGAAGACTCTAGAAAGGTGAAATTTGTAACTCTAGTTAAGAGTTGAAGGAGTCAAACCTAACCCCTAGTTGGATATCGAGCTATGTCATAACCAGGGCCCTAGGAGGAAAATGGATTCCATTCATTTCAATTTTACCTTGTTCCATAGTAGAGAAGAACAACTTGGGACTGGATGTGAGAGAGCATAGTAGAGGGAGTTTGGTGTTTATAGCATCCCATCAGGCCACAGGTATTAGGTAACTCCCCATAGTGTTCCTTCTCCTTTTGTACTTACATTATTTCCATTCTAGAGAAAGAGAGAGTGGAGTGGTCTCACCTTCTAGTTGGGTTTTCTCTTGTAAGGATTTCCTATAACATATCTTATGTTCTCCAGTAACTAACTCAGAACATATCTTATATTCATTATGATTGACATGTGATTGTATTTATTGTTCTCTACTTTCCACATTTAATTTATTATATTCATAAGTGGAAAACATTAATTAATAAATCTGGATTCTAAGGAAATTAACCCTCATAGTATATACTACAGTGTATTTTTACTACACCTATTGTGATGATTTTTCCAATGGAATATCCATTAGTTTATGGGTCATATTTATATCAGAGTATGTTTCTTTAGGAATCCTATGCGAAGTTGTAGGGGATCCAGGAATCTGTTTAAGCAAGAAGTCAAAAACCCTTAGCTATGGTTGACTAATATGTTCATAATAACCCTCAAGATCTAACAGAGGATATATTTACACGATTAGAAGCATAAGTCACATATATAAACCATAATTTGAACTTCCTCATGGCGACCTTAAAAAGAAATGCTTCACTAATTAGAGAGGATGAAGATTCAAGCTCAAAGGTCAAATCAGAGGGAAAATTAAGGGATCAAGAAGATCATAATAATTATTCAAGAAAATAACCAAAAAAGGAGAAGCCAAGTTTGACTATCGTGAATCACTCATATTTCCTCTTCATATGGAAGAAAAGCTGGACATCAAGTTGTATCAAGGTGACATCAATGCTTTAAAATTAAATTACTGGTTGTAGCAAGTAGAAATTTAGTTTATTGTTCACTATGTAGATGAGGAACATAAAATATCATTTTCTATATTAAAGTTAGAGGGCCATGCCCCTAACCTAGTAGGAACACTATACAAAGACACTTAGGCTGCAGGGTGATACCCCAATAAATAAGTTGGAAGAATTTAAACCCTCATCATAGTCATAATTATACCCTATCAGTTATGTAGAGGGTCAATGGATCCAATGAAACTACTTTAGGCAGAGCCAAGGGTAGAGTGTACATGATTACACCATCAAATTTGGGAACGTGGTCATCATGTGGGTATCTCTCTAAAGAGTCGAGATGCAAATCTTAAGTATGTGGAGGGTTTACATAGCCAAATCCAAAAGTAGGTGACGTTGTTCAACCCAAGAACAATCGATGTGACTTGTTTACATTCATATTTCTTGGAAAACATAAGTCAAAAGAAAGGGGAGTCAAGTGGTTCAAAATGGAAAGAGCACCAGGAAGCTTCCAAGTAAGGGAAGAAAAAGTGAAATGGGGGGAAGGACAAGTAGATAGAAGTCATTGCACATTAGTGCAAGGATCCTAGAAATCATTGCAATAATTACAATATTGATGGCCACATAAAGGAGAAGTATTGGGAATTGCATCTACAAATGATTTGAAGGACTAGAAGGATGGGAAGAAAAAAATATTAATCCACAAATTCAAGTAATCAAATGGAAAGTAACTCCAATGTGTACAAGAATATTTTTTCTCCTTAATGTAGAAGGAGGTGAATTTGAGTGGCCTTCATCATCAAGAAGAGAAGGATATGACCAAGCTCTTCTAAATTAAGATGTAGTTTAAGAAGACCAAATTCAATTCCCTATTTGATTCAAGTTCACGAGTCAATCTCATAGTAGTGGATCTAATCAAAAACTTGAATTGGAGGTTTGAGATCAATCTAGTCCATATCAATTAGGATGGGCAAATAAGAATGCATAAATTAAGCTAACAAATCAGTGTAGGATAATATATGCTATTAGTGTTGCTTTTATTGATGAAGTAGAATTTCATGTAGTTCCACCTAATGTATGTGGAGTTGTATTTGGGAGTCCCTATACATATATGTGGGATGCAATCTTCATGTGGAGAGCTAACTGGTATTGCCTCATCAAGGATGGAAAATCATTCATCATCAACATGCACAAACGAAAGTCTCAAATTTCACTGGTAAGTACCAAGCACGCCAAGAAATTGATCAATTCTAGTAAGAATTGTGTTTCACTATTTTTAGATCATCAACATGAACAAAGGAAAATCTCATATTTCACTGGTAAGTACCAAGCAAGCCAAGAAATTTATCAATTCTAGCAAGAAATGTGTTTCACTATTTTTAAGAGAAAATTATTTCGCTAAGAAGTCAATAAGGGAAAATGCATCCCTTGATGGGCATACTAAATAATGGAGATAATAACTGGAGGGGTTTCTATAGGCATACAAAGGAGTGTTCCAGAAGCCTAAAGGGATACCACCCAAGAGGGTTGGAGAAAAAGACCCAGTTGTTTCCAAACTCTCCATTGCAAAATATTGGGCTACATAGGTAGTCTATTCTTGAAGAAAGTGAAGGGAATAAGATTTTATAGAAGTTTCTAAGGTAGGGTGTGATTTGACGAAGTACCTCATATTATGGGTCACTCATCATAATTGTTCCCAAAAAGGATGGGACTTGGTGGATGTGCATCAATTAAAAATTTATAAACATGATTATGCTCAAGAATAATTCCCCCTACCTAGGATTGATGATTTTTAGATTAATTGTAGCAAATGGAATATTTCACCAAGTTGGATTAAAATATGGTATCATCAAATTCGAGTCAAACAAAATGACCCTTGGAAGACCACCTTCAAAATAGACAAGGTTTGTATGAGTGGTTAGTGCCATTTGATCTATGTAATGCACCAACTATGCTCTATGATTAATGAATGATGTATTGTGCCATTATCTAAATTCATTTGTTGTTGTTTATTTGGATGGAATAATGGTTCATAGTGACACTTGGGAGGAACACATCTCGCACTCAATGTAGGTGTTAGATAATTTAAGATGCACCATATATTGAAAAATCTCAGGAAATATGATTTTGCACAATTGTCATTGTTGTATTTAGGTTGTGTGATTGGTGGAGGGGAGCTTAAGAAAGATCTTGCAAAGATAGAGGCCATCATGGAGTGTTAATTCCTTTAAAGGTTTTTGAATATATGAGCTTTGTTGGAGTAGCATTAAACCTAATGAATTTCATAGCTTCCATTTTAGTAGTAGTTACACCACTCCACACTATAACAACAAGTGGAAAGAATTTACAATGAAGGATCAACTCAAGGCATTTGAAGAGTTGAAACATAAAATCATCTAAGTGTTTTTGCTAAAATCACATAGAATTAATTGAAATATTGTCCCACAAATCCTACCTCAGGATCTGCCAAATGGCGGGTGAAAGATAGAAACTAATTCTCATTCACAATGCAACAACAAGCAATACAATCAATAGAGTAAGTAAATGGTCACACCTTAGAACCCCCAAATATTGGTGTAAATTGTAACGCCATTACAATAGTTGGAAACCCTAATCCTACCTTGAGATTCCACTCCAACTCCTAATTCTGAGCCCCTACACACTTACACAAACCAATAAGACGAGGTATGCTTTTGAGGAAGGTAAGTTAGATTGCACTATCAACTATGACAACAAGTAAACCATAGTGTCACATATATAAACATGAAATGGAGTAGGAAATAAATTTTTCATTCTAATTCGAATTGGATCATTATATTTTTTGTCATCCATCTCGATGCATATGGAGTGGAAAAAGTGGAGGAATCAACTCACGGGACTGTTTTTACCGGGGGGACCTAGTTTGGCGGAACAAGGTTTGAAACCTTCTGGGAGCGTTTTGAGTCATTAAACGACCTTTTATGTGGGTAAAAATTTGTCTCGTAAGTGCCACACCTATCTATGTTAATATACACACAAATAGATTTCCAATGGCATAAGAATCGCGTCAATCAGAGTCCGTATGCAAACGTTATGCCACTTAAAACTTGACCTTCATGTTTTTACACCTATAGTTTGGAAGGATGTCGCGTCAGCCCCCATTATTCATGGAAAAGGGGCTAGACATGTGTTTTTGATGTAAAATACTCTAGAAGAGTCTAATTTGTAACTTTAGTTAGGAGTTGATGTAGTCAAACTAAACCACTAGTAGGTTATCGAGTTGTGTTATAACTGGGCCAAGAGGAGAAAGATAGCTAGGAGAGATAGGAGGTAGAGCACACACAAAGGATCTATTCATTGTAGTAGCCCATGGCCATAGAAATTACTTCTTTGTATCTACAGCCATATTTCTAGATAGAGAAAGAGAGCGAAGCGACCTCACCTTCCAGCTCGGTTTTCTCCCCAAAGGGTTTCCCAGAGTGCATATCTTGTGTAGTATGTGCGTGTGAGATTATTTTGTCATTCTCTACTTTTCTTCTTGATTTAATTTTACATGCATGCACTAATTACAGTTAATTTTTAAAGATATAGAAATTAAATAAAACTGTAATAGTGTAGAATCTCAGATTTTTAATATAATATTATTAGATCTATTGTGACGAACAATCCAATGGAATATCCACGGAAGTTTACAAATATTTTGGTATCAAAGCAGGTTTATTTGGGTATTTTGTGGAGATTGTAGGGATCTAGATCGGCAAGGCCAAAAATCATAAAACCCCAATCATGGGTGGCGAATATGTAAACAAACCTCGTGATCCTACAGAGATGAGGTTTTCATGGATCGAAGAACAAGTCACAAATATAAACCAAAATGTCAACCTCCTCATGGAAGCCCTAAGAAATAAGCTAGGGATATTTGGAGAAGAATGGGGTTCGAATGTAGAGGACAAATCAGAAGGGGGATTAGGAGATCGAGAAGATGCAGATAACCAACCGAAGAAAGAAACTAGAAAAGATCAACCCAGTTCGAGTGTCATGAACCAATCCCTATTTAAAGTGGGAGAAAAACTTGATATCAAGCCATACCATAGTGAGATAGATGCTCTGAAGCTAAAACACTAATTGCAAAAACCGGAATTTTATTTCAGTGTCCATCAGATCGAGGAAGGGCCATGCACTGACTTGGTGGGAGAGCCACGCAGAAACTCTAAGGTTGGAGGGAGAACCTCTAGTGACTAAGTTGGAGGATTTCAAAACCCTCATTAAGTCATAGTTTTATCCCATTGGGTAAGTGGAAGACCAGTGGATCCGGTGGCATTACTTCATGCAAAAAACGGGTCAAAGTGTGCAGGAGTAAACCACAAAATTCAGAAGGGTGGCTACAATGTTGGGTATCTTTGCAAAGAACCCAGATGTACTCCTCAAGTATTTGGGGGTCTGCGTGAGCAAGTGAAGTTTTTCAAGCCCAAAATGGTGGACGAGGCTTATATACAAGCACAATACCTAGAGAACGTATGCCCGAAAAGAGCGTAATCAAGTGGATCAAAGAAAAAGGAGCATTAAGATGCTTCTAAGGATGGGAAGAAGAAGCAAAAAGGGGGAAAAGATAAAAAGATGCTAGCCACAACACACCAATGCAAACATCTTAGCAACCACTGCAACATTGATCGCCATACAGAGGAGAAGTGTTGAAAGATGCATCTAGAGCTAAACCCAAAGAACAAGAAGAAATATAATAAGAAGAAGAATCTCATGGCCACTTATTCAAGAAACCAAGTTGAAAGCATCTCAGACATGGATGAGAAGATCGTCTGTAAATCAGTGCAAAAGGAGGTGAATCTGAGTAGCTTTTAGCAACTAGAAGAGAAAGAAATGACCAAACTCTTCCATGTAAAGGTACAGGTCAAGAAGACGAATATTGATGCTCTGTTTGACTCAGGATCACAAGAAAATATGATTGCAACGGATCTAGTCAAGAAGTTGGGGCTGGAAGTTTGTGATCATCCAAACCCATATCCACTGGGATGGGTACATAATGATGTAGAGTTGAATTTAACAAAATATTGTAAAGTTAGATTTTCTATTAGTGCTAATTTTATTGATGAAGTAGATCTATATTTGGTTCCCCTTGATGTATGTGGAGTCGTGTTTGGGAGTTTGTACATGTATATGCACGATGCAATATTCATGAGGAGAACTAACCAGCACCAGCTCATCAAGGATGGAAAATCATTCATCATCAACGTGCACAAAGGCAAGTAAAAACTTTCATTGGTAAGTGCCAACCAAGCCAAGAAATTGATCAGTTCCAACAAGAAGTATGTTTTATTGTTTTTAAGAGAAAATCAGTCTGTAGAGGAGTCAATAAGAGGCAAGGCATCCCTAGATGGGTGTACTAAGAAAGAAAAATAGAAATTGGAGGAGTTGTTACAAGCATACAAGGATGTGTTCCAAGAGCCTAAAGGGCTACCCCTTAAGAGAGAAGTGGAGCACGAGATCTAACTATTGCCAGACTCCCTATTTCCTAATATTGGGTTGTATAGGTAGTTTGTTATAGAAGCAAGTGAGGTGAAGAAACAGTTGCAACAACTGCTAGAATAGGGTGTCATTTGACCGAGTACATCACCATGTGGGTCACCCATCATCATTGTGCCAAATAACGATGGGACTTGGCGGATGTGTATAGATTACAGGGTGTTGAATAAAATCACGCTAAAGAACATATACCCCCTACCTAGGATAGACGATTTTCTAGATCAGTTGCAGCAAGCAAAGTATTTCACCAAGATGGACTTGAATTCTGAATATCACCAAGTTCAAGTCAAGGAAGAAGATACATGGAAGGCCGCCTTCAAAACCAGGAAAGGTTTGTATGAGTGGTTAGTTATGCAATTTGGCCTATGTAATGCACCAACTACATTTATGAGATTAATGAATGATATATAGTGTCATTTTATAGATTCATTTGTTATTGTTTATTTGGATGATATACTGGTATATAGTACTACCTGGGAGGAGCATATTTCACATTTGACGTAGGTGCTGGAAACATTGAAGAAGCGACAATTGCTAGCAAATCTCAAGAAGTGCGAGTTTGTGCAGCAGTCCTTGGTGTATTTGAGATATGTGATTGGTAGAGGAGAATTGAAAGATCCTCCAAGATGGATGCCATCATGAAATGGTCAGTGCCTAATAATGTTATTGAGGTTTAGAGTTTCATTAGAGCAACACAGTACTTGAGGAAATTCATAGCCTCATTTTTAGCAGTAGCAACATCGCTCCATGCCATAACAGCAAGTGGAAAGAGTTTCTAGTGGGCCAAAGGGCAGCAAAAGGCTTTTGATGAGTTAAAGAAGAAGATCAGTGAAGTACCAGTTCTAGCATTACCAAACTTGCAACGACACTTTGAAGTGGAGACAGATGCGAGTGGGTATGCTATGGGAGTTGTCTTGATGCAAGGAGGAAGGCCCGTTTGCTACCATTCTGAAGTATTTCATGGGGGAGTCCTTAACTACCCTAACTACGATAAGGATATTTATGACTTGGTGCAAGTTGTGAAGAAGTGGAAGCACTATCTGATGGGAAAGAAGACAATAATCCACATAGAACACCAACCGTTGCAGTACCTTCAGGCTCAAAATAAGCTACAACAGACCAAGAATTACAAGTGGATGGGGTTTTTACAACAGTTTCATTTGGTGATCAAGTATAAGAAGGGAAACACAAACAAGTTGGCTGATATGATTTCAAGGCCACCCACATCAAATATTATATCTTTGGGGACTCTTATGCACATGAAGCCATTCACCCATGATGCATACAAAGAGACATATTTGGAAGATGAGGACTTCAAGGAGGTGTACCAATAGTTGCAAAGTTAGAGTCATGTGCACGATGGCTACAACACCATTGAATACCATCTCTGGGATGAGTTAGTCTATAGGTTGGATAAGCTATGTGTTCCTAAAGGTGATCGTTTGTAGCTAATTAGAGAGGCTCACACCTCCAAGGTTACAGGGCAGTTTTGTGTAGGGAAGATCGTGGATAACTTGCAGAGGCATGTGTATTGGCCCAAGATGCAAGAACAAGTAGCTAAGTTTCATAATACAATGAATGAGTTGTTGTACCAAAAAGCCTGGCAATAGGAAACAAGGTCTGTATCATCCCTTACCTATACCTACTCGTCCTTGGGAAAGCATTTCCATGGACTTTGTGGGAGGTTTACAAACAACCAGGAAGGGACATCACTACTTGTTTGTGGTAGTTGTCAGGTTCAACAAGATGTGTGTTCTGATGCCATGTAAAAATACCATTAGTAGACAAGAAGCAACAAAATTGTTCTTTGGATAGGTCTGGGTACAGTTTGGGATACCAAGGAGCATCATTTCAAACATAGATACAATATTTCTCAGTGCATTCTAGATTACAATGTGATAGAATATGGACACGAAGTTGAAGAGATCTACAACATTCCATCCACATACATATGGGCAGATAGAAGTATTCAACATGACTTTGGCGTAGCTTCTGAGGGGTTACAACCAGAAGCATCTGAAGAAATGGGAAAGAAATCTAATATATATACAACATTCTTATAACAGAGTGGTTAACACTTTTAAAGGAAAGTCCCCATTTGAAACTTGTTTTGGATATTTTCCACCTTCACCTCTCGATATTGCATATGGGTAGCAAGGAGGAGTGAAGGAAGACATTACATGAGATGCTTTGAGGGCTGAAAAAATTATAGAGAAGATCAGGCATATCCATCTACAGGTACAGGAAACATTAAGTCACAGGTGAATTATAAGGCTAGACATGATCAACATAGAATAGCGAAATCATTCAAGGTGGGAGACAAAGTATGGATATAGTTAAACAAGGAGAGGTTGTAGGGGCCTAGTAAGAAAATCAAGGATCTAAGGTATGGTCTCCTTGAGATACTAGAAAATGTGGGTGATAATGCCTATGACTCTATTCACCACCATATATGCACATTTACACAGTTGTAAATGTAGAGAATTTGAAACTTTATGAGCCTTCCATGTTAGATCAGAGGAGTAGGTCCTACCTTCTATGGAGGATTTGGCTCTAGACACTCATGCGGAGTTGATAGAAGATATTGTTTTTTAGAAGAGGTCCAAAATATAATATAAGGGTAGCAATACCTTTGGCATATTGGGTTGAAGGGACAGCTTCCAGGCAAATCTAAATGGTACACTAGAGAGAAGGCCGGCGAAAAATTTCCTCAACTCATTTAGTAAAAGAATTTGGGACAAAAAACCTCCCAAAATGGGGAGGTATGATCCAAATTGGATCATTATATTTTTACCATCCATCTCAATGCATTTGGAGTGGAAAACATGGTAGAATTAGCTCACGAGACCGTTTTTATCGGCGGGACCCAATTTGGTGAAACGGGGTCTGAAACCTTTTGGTAGCGTTTTGAGGCATCAAATGATGGTTTTTGGGGATAAACATTTTCCTCTTGTGCATAGAAACTTTTGATTCTATTCTACACACAAATAGCTTTCCAACGATGCAAGAATCACATAAATTAGAGTTTGTATGCAAACGTTATGCCACTCAGAAGTTGACCTTCTTGTTTTCACACCTATAGTTCGGGAGGATGCCACGTCAACCCCCATTATTCATGTTAAAGGGGATAGCCATGTGTTTGTGATGTAAAAGAATCTAGAAGAATCTATTTTGTAAATCTAGTTAAGAGTTGATGTGATCAAACTTAACCACTAGTAGGCTATCGGGTTGTGTTATAACCGGGCTACTAAGATGAAGAGGATTCCATTATTTCGAGAGAATTTTGTTCCATAGTTGAGCAGAGATAGCCAGGAGAGATAGGAGGTAGAGCGTACAAAGAGGATCTATGCATTGTAGTAGCCCACGAGCCACATACATTACTTCTTTTTATCTACATCCATATTTCTGGACAGAGAAAGAGAGTGAAGGGGCCTCAACTTCTAGCTAGGTTTTCTCCCAAAAGGGTTTCCCAAAGAGCATATCTTGTGTATTATGTGTGTGTGTGATTATTTTTTCGTTCTCTACTTTTATTCTTGATTTACTTTTACATGTATGCAATAATTACATCTAATTTTTATAGATCTAGAAATTAAATCAAACTGCAATAGTGTAGACTCTCAGAATTTTAACATAATATTATCAGATTTGTTGTGATGAATTTTCAAATAGAATATCCATGACAGTTTACAGATCAAATTCATACAATAATAATGGTACATAAAGATATTTACTGTGATTGTAGTGTATACTCTCCTATGATCCCTCAGTTCTCCACTTCTCTCGACTTATAGACAAACTAGGATCATTTGAGATGTGAGGGAGTAATCTTTTGGTGAAATTTTACCAACATTATTTTTTATTTCTCTCTAGTTCTTTCTCTCACCCTTGAGAGGGTCTAAATAAATAAGCCTTTCCTAGATGTAGTAGGATGTATATATACACCTAGGACCAAGAAAAGTCAGGAATCTTCTATAATTATTGATCCTCAGCCAACTCATGATAATATAGGACAAGCTAAGCTCCTTGGGAAAGACTTCTTCTAGAATTTTGACCTCTACTGCTCTAAAGATGAGGAGAAGTTGTATACTGAGTGGAAATATGCACTCATACATGGAGTAATGGCTACACACAATATTAGGCTTATGGGGGAAATGAGATGTTAACTAATCTCAAACAAGGAGGATGTATAAATTAGCTTTTATATTTGGAATTGCTCATGAAGTTTTAACCAAAATCATAAGACACAAACCTACTCTATTACTCTGTAGACATTAATTCCAAATTTAGAAAAAAAAATCTCAGACATGCAAGAAGAAATAACCCACATGCAACAAGTACTTTTATTCGGGGAAAGAAATTTGCTAAAAACCCTAGTGCCTACTTGCATTAATCAAATGGATGGAGATATATTATAATTTCTTTGCTCAACTGAGCACACCCTATAAATGCATAACCTATTTCTCTACTCACTAAATGCCTCTGACCCAGACTTGGTCAAATTTTTCCTCTGCTTGAGCTCCTATTTCCTTGTGTTGTTCCTTGAGAAATTAAGCCCCTATTATTTAGGAAATTTCTCAAATTGAATTGTGAAATTCCTTAGGTTGATCATCTGATTGCATGAAACACTTATACACTCAAGTCTAGTCTACAACTGATGTTAGACTACCTTGGAATCTCCACCTCAACTGGGTAACTCAAATTATCTGCATGCACTATCTATTTTGTGTTGATTGATCAGTTAATTGGATGATCACTGAGTTTGACTGAAGTCCCACAGCGCAACTTGATCCTCCACTAGTTCCTTCAATAGTTGGAACTAGTTTAACTGAAAACAATCATAGATAATTGACCTCGATTGCTACAAATTAGAAATCACACATGCTTAATTGGACTCTAACTCATCCAACTTGAATTTACTAAGTAAACTGGGTGACACAAGACATGTCACATAAGTTAGCATTATCCAAGTTGTCTGTTGATGTGGACATTCAAATATTCTCAATTTAATAAAAGAAAAATCAAATTGAGAATTTATTGCTGCATTTTTCAACACTCCCTCTCGACAAGAAAGGTATTATCAACCACCCCTATCCTACACCTGTGGAACTCGAACTTCCCTCTTGATAAGTCCTTTTTCAAAATATCAACATCTTGTTCCTCTGTCAGAATGTATTGCAACAACATTATCCACGTCTACATAGTGCATCCCCGTAAATGGTGATATCATATATCTATATGCTTGGATTGATATTGAAAAACATGATTTTCATAGAGCTTGATGCAACTCTGATTATCATAGTACATCATAGTTGGACCCATCATCCGACCAAATAATCCAACAAGTATCTTTTTGATCTAAATGTTGGGAAAACTTGTTAATGCTATGCAATCTCCCTCATCAGTATTAAAAATAATGTGTTTAGGATCGTCTCAAATTAACCAAAATGTGAGGAATTATGTGTCAAGTGTTGAGTGTCTTTTATGAGAAATTTATGAGGCTAATTAGTTGTTTAAAACACATATGCAACAAGTAAATTACAGAGAAGTAAAACAAAACAATTCATAGCATAAATTTGATAAAGGAGTTCACCCCTCCTGGGCTACATCTCCTTGGACCTGCTTCAATGGCTAGGCCCTCTTTGGATTAATGGTCAATTCTCTGATTACATGAACCTTAAGTGCTCCAATGGCTTTACAACCTGCTCCATTGGATTCAGAAGACCCAAAAACCCCCAAAAATGACTATCCAAGCTCTGCAATTAGACTTTAGCTGATCTAGGCTTGACCTCCTCTCCTGGTGGTCCTAGGCTTCCTTAAACTTCAATGTAGGAAAATCATGCACACAATATCCTTTTTGCCTCTGTAACCTGTTCCATTGTATAGCATCCAAATCATCTAGGAATGGCTCTTTTTGAGCCAAAATTGGTCGAAAATTGAAGAAGTTATGATCTCTTCAATTTTCCCTAGGAAAACTCCACCAAATCTGGAGAAACCCCAGTTAACCCCACCAAAATTAGAGCAATGCCAGATTTGTCAGACCTACCAAAAATGTCGCCAAGTTAATCTGTAGTTGATTAGTGGATAAGCATGGGTTAATTACCATTAAACTCCACTTAGCGTGTAGCTCTGGCCTCTAGTTATGGTGCATGGTCATATTCTAGGAATTTTCCGACATGAACTTGATCTTAATGTTGGGAAACCCTATTAATGCTATGCAAGCTCCCTCATCAGTATTAAAAATAATGTGTTTAGGATCGTCTCAAATTAACCAAAATGTGAGGAATTATGTGTCAAGTATTGAGTGTCTTTTATGAGAAATTTATGAGGTTAATTAGTTGTTTATAACACATATACAACAAGTAAATTGCAGAGAAGTAAAACACAACAAATCATAACACAAAGTTGATAAAGGAATTCACCCCTCCTGGAATACATCTCCTTGGACCTAATTCAATGGCTAGGCCCTCTTTGGATTAATGATCAATTCTCTGATTACATACACCTTCAGTGCTCCAATGGCTTTGCAACCTGCTCCAGGCTTGACCTCCTCTCTTGGTGGCCCTAGGCTTCCTTAAACTTCAACGTAGCAAAATCTTGTACATAAGTGCCTTTCTACCTATGAAACCCATTCCATTGTAATTAAAGCATCCAAATCATATAGGAATGACTCTTTTTGAGTCAAAATTGGTCGAAAATTAAAGAAGTTATGGTTTCTTTAGTTTTCCCTAGGAAAACTCCACCAAATCTAGAGAAACTCTAGTTAACCCCGCCAAAATTGCAGCAATGACAGATTTGTTGGACCTACTAAAACTTTTGCCAAGTTAATCCACAATTAATTAGTAGATAATCATGGGTTAATTACCATAAAACTTCACTTACCACGTAGCGGTGGCCTCCAGTTATGGTGTATGGTCATATGCAGAGAGGGTTGGCCTGTGGGGCTAGCCCTCTCTTTCCCCAACTGCCACATACCATCTCTTCAAATAAAAATCGCACCCCATGTTTATTAAGAAACATTATTGTGGTATGGTGGTAAAGCATGCCACTTGTGTGGGCGAGGTCACAGGTTTGACTCTAGCCTCCCCACTATAATTTTACTCGAGCTTTGAGAGGGCACGTAGCGGCCTCCAGGCTTGCCACTTGTCAGCCTCTCATTGGTCCACCTCAAATGTTGTTGACCAATAACATGTCGAAAATTGTCAAAATTCAATTGAGCCACCAATTAGAATATTTAGGGAATATTCTTATTGCTGACTAGGCTGTACAAATGCCTAGTCAATTTCCCAATCAGCATTGTACCCTTTATTTTGTGTGTTTGACAAAGCAGATAGAAGGCTCTATCTTTATCATGTGAGCTCTGTTTTGAGTGAAAAGAGTTGCATTGGGATCGTATCACCGAGATGTACGCGGTCAATTAGGTCTTGAGTAATTTTGAGTACTTTGAGTTTTGAGTAAATCTTTGCCCCTAATCTAGATTCTGATCACTTTCTCATCCAAATCGCCTCACATGTTTCTTGAATGGTAGCCATGTATTCTACTTCTGTCGAGTTGAGTTCCACATATTTTTTTCCTGTTATACCAAGAAACCGTTGCAGACCCAACATAGAAAATTTCACTTGATGTACTCTTTCAGTCTGATGGACGCCCTACCTAATCTGCATCTTTGAAGCCACATAGCTTCACTCCCTCTTTCTATCTATACCATATTCCAAACAAGGCATTCCCCTTGAGGTACTATAGAACATGCTTATTTAGCTTCCAAAATAATTTGGTTGGCCTAACCATACCTTCGCTTAGCTGGTTGACTGCATAGCACATATTTGGTCATCTGCTCACAAGATATATTAGTGAACCCACTAACTGTCGGTAAACAATAACATCCACTTCCTCACTTGAAGTGGAATCCTATTTCCTCTAGTTGGTCACTAGAGGTGTCTCCATGGGTTTGCAAATATCCATGTGGAACCTCTAAATTATCTCGTTAGCATACTTTCCCTGAGAGACAAACAATTCCCCATCACCTTGCCATACTTCCAATCTAAGGAAGTAGTGCATGAGAGCCATGTCCTTCATTTAAAAATCTCTTGCAATATTTGATCAGTTTCTCATCACTAGTTGAAATAAAATCATCAACATATAAGACAATAATCAACACTTTACCTTCTACCAAAATATGATACCATGTAGAAATTAGGTTGTAAATTGTCAACTTCTCGTGAAGTTTTAATCAAAATCATAAGACACAAACCTACTCTACTACTCTGACGAAATTAATTCACAATTTAGAACAAAAATCTTAGACATGCAAGAAGAAAGAACACACATGCAATAAGTATTTTTATCTAGGGAAAGAAATCCACTAAAAACCCCAATTCCTACTTGCATTAATCAAATGAATAGAGATATATTACAATTTCTTTGCTCAACCAAGCACACCCTACAAGTGCATAACCTATCTCTTTGCTCACTAAAGGCCTCTGACCCAAGATTAGTCAAAATTTTCCTCTGCTTGAGCTCCTATTTCCTTGCGTTGTTCCTTTAGAAATTAGACCCCTATTATTCAGGAAATTTCTCAAATTAAATTGTGAAATTCCTTAGGCTGATCATCTGATTGCATGCAACACCTGTACACTCAAGGCTAGTCTACAATTGATGTTACACTTCCTTGGAATCTCCACCTCAACTGGGTAACTCGAATTCTCTACATGCACTAGCTATTTTGGGTTGATTGATGAGTTAACTAGCTAATCACTGATTTTGACTAAAGTCCCATTGCACAGCTTGAACCTCCATTAGTTCCTCCAACAGTTGGAACTAGTTTAACTAAAAAAACCCTTAGATAACTGGCCTTGATTGCTATAAATTATCAATCACACATACTTAACTGAACTCTAACTCCTCCAAATCAAATTTATTGAGTAAATTGGGTGGAACAAGCCATGTCACACAAGTTAACATCATCCAAGTTGTCTGATGACGTGTAAATTTGGTTTTTCTCAATTTAATCAAGGCAAAATAATTGAGAATTTCTGGCTACATTTTTCAACAGAGGAGAAGGGATACATTCAAGCTAGCAATTGAAGGGAGTTTACATGCCATTCCTCTCATTAAAATGATGTGGAGAAAAAGTGTTATAATAGATTCCCCCAAATGCATGAGGTCAAAAGAGCGACTGATGTTCAAAATGCATTACAAAAACATACATCAAAATGCAAGGAAGGAGTCAAAATTGTGGGACCAAATCAAAGAAACTCTTACAACCAAGTCTCAGTTATAATAGGATCATCCCAATAGTGGGCATGTCCATGCTCAACATAAAGAATAAATGAGCATGGCCACAAAAACTATGCATTGTTGATCTATGACATGAAATTCTAGTATATGGCCATGAGAAATACATAGTGGATCCCTGCTACAAAGCAAAATATCATAACCACCAACAAATATATCATGGATCTATGTCACAATATAAAATAGTAGTAATATGGTCACATAGAAGAGTGGTTCCTCAAAGTATTCCTCAAATTACATGAGATGATACAAAACCCAATGTAGCTTGGGATGGGTACCATATAAGAGTGCAATGTACCCAAACCGAAGGTATTCTACTCAATCTAGATGGTACAAATCTACAACATGAAAAATAAAATAATTTATGTTGAACATGGTAGAAATTGTCATATTACTGGTCGTTGAGGTCATTTATAGACATGAGGGACCCACCAATCATGTAAATGAACCTGAAGTTACCGAGCACAACCCATAAAGTTTGAAAAAATGTGTTGATGTCAAACACTTGTGGATTCGACCGATCATGAGTCAATGAGGTAAACCCACTATTGACCATGACGAAGCATAAAATTATGGATTGCAAGCTCTAATGGTTCCTAGATCAATCTCTTGGATAGTGTGTCGAAGTCAATAGGAGAAGACTTTTCAAAGGAGGGCGTTGATGTATCCCCCATCAATCAACATGGAATGGATTGAGAGATGATGTGAACATATGAAGTCACCAACTACAACTAACATAAGGATGGCTGAAACAAAAGGTCAATAAGGATTGTAGATGGCTAACTACGGTTTAGATTTCCCTTAAACATATAAAAACATGACACAAAAGTTACCTGGAAGAATAAAATAATGAGCACCATATCATATCATGCAACAATGTAGGAGGCATTGAGGCACACTAATTCAAATTTATGCAAGAATAAAATGAAATACATATTCAAACCAAAACATAGAGACACAAAAAAATATAATTTCAATTAATAAAATAACAAATGTTGAAATTTGTTTACATATATAAGAGAAACAAACTAGCTCGAGCGATGGTAGCTTATCTCCGAGAAGAGATGTGACAACTACATGTCTTCTGAACTATGTTACAATGAGGATTGAAGGTCTATTTATCACAAATAAATAGTGGAAAACCCTAAACATCCAAAAACCTAACCCTAGGAGATGAAGCGCCAAAAGTTTGTGGGCCCCGTTGGGGTTATTTGAAACATAAACTTATCAGGGTCGTAACTTTGGCATATGATCTTCGTTTGACAAATTTTGACTGCAAACCTTACCATAAACGTTAGATTTTATCATTTTCAAAAAAATGTCATTTAGAGCCTCAAAATAACTCTGGAAGTTCAAGACCCAAAAAACTACCAAAAATAGTAAATTTTTCTAGAAATTAGGAAACTAAAAGGAGATATCGTTGGGGGTTCAAATGGAATAAGTAGGTGGTCATCAATATCCACTTGGATCACACACTCCATAGTGACTGGAGGAACAACCAATCAAAGGATCAGAAAAACTCATATGTATGGTATGGCTCCTAGGTTAGCTAAAATCTAGTTGTAAGGTACTAATGCAAAAAAATACCATGTTCAAAGGTGATGTCATTGATGCTTCCATTTTTAATGATAAAATGATCATATGAATTTCCCTCTCCTCTCTTTTTATTAGTTGGTATCCACTTTATAGTTTAACGAATGCAAAAGAGAAGACAAGTAAACTTGATAGTGCCTTTTTCATTTGTTTTTAATGAGCTTGGAAAAGAGGTAAAATGATATTTTATAAGGTATATTCTTTTTGTTTTAACGAGATAAAATAAGATATAGTAGTATGCTTGATACAAGGTGTCATTTTCATAAGGTTTTAGAAAGCTTGAAAAATAAATAAAATGATGCTAACTACCCTTTAGTGTTTAATGAGCATGAGAAGAGTACAAAGGAAGCTTGTCCTACAGAAACGAGTGCTCTAAAAGGTAGTAACTTATTTTTAGCTAATGGAAATGACCTACTATTACAGGAAAATTTGGGCACATAAACCCCAACTTCAAGATCAATGATATGAGGGTCCATCAACCCCTAATTTAGTTGTTTTCATTCCCTAATGAAGTTAACCTACATCATGCTTTCTTCCCAAGAGTTTCATGACACCATTCATCCAAAAAAAGTCCCTAAGGAGATCACTGCAGGTGGCCTTCTATCTGGCTACAATGAATGGAAGGCACTGCATTGTGTGGGTGCTATGCATCACACCTGGCATTTGTTTCGCCTGCGATGAGCAAGATCCATCGAATTTTTCAAATGAATCCATTGGATTCCTCATCCAATGGATGATTCTAGGGGTTTCTAGAAGGATTGGGCTCACTTTTGGATGAGGAAGGAGATGAATGAACCTTAATCCATTATCCCTTCCTCCATGGAACCACTTCCCAAATATAGCAAAGCATTCATGAGGGCCATTAATGGCCTAACCTCCTTTGTTCAGCTATAAAAGGACCAAGCTCTCATTGGCTAGTCTAGGTTGGAACTTCTTGAGCTAAGGAAATGCTGTTTGGATGAGATTAGTGAAGAGAGTAATGTTATCATGTCAAATTGTTGTTTCCGTGAGGAGAGAAGGGTTTGAAGCTAGGAGGATGATGCTAAATAGAACATGCATCTACATGGGTTGTAATCTTCCTTTCTATGAATAAAGAGTTCTATGCTTTTTCCCATTCATGTGATATGAAATGTACATTTTATTTTCGATTCTATAATGTCTTTAGTTAACATATCGATATGTATGCTTTGATGGTTTTCTGTCTTGGCTTGTATGTAGGTACCTTTCAAGTGAGTTAAGTACAGAAGGCAGTGGCGAAAGCAGTCAAAGGGAAGAGGGATCGAGCGAGAGATACAAGTTGGTACTTTTGCTCCTCTTTCTTTTATCTGTTAGCTATAGAAAAAGAAATGGAGTTAATTTAATTGTTGTTCTAGACTTGCTACTAGGTCTAAGGGTTAGTCATTTGAAAAAACACTAAATTTGCCCATAACACCTACATAAAGTGAAATAGATAAAATTGGCAAAGAAATCCACTCACCATAGCGACCTCTCCAGGAAGTTAAGAAAACCAAGCGAAAGCTGGCAAGAGGACCAAGAGAAATGTGATTGCAAAAATGAGAAACAAGGCCAAGGCATATTAACATGTGTAAGCAAGAAAATGTATATAAACAATTGCAAGGTAAAATATTTATGGGATTCCTCCTGGGGTATAGCGATAATATGATAGAGAAGAAAAAATGAAGCTTAGATTCAAAGTCATGGCAATCTAAAAGGAAGGAATCTAGCTTTATAAAAAGATGCATCATGGACATCAACATGGAAAATAGGTGCTAAGATAGGGTATTCATGTAAAAGAAGGCTCTACCATACACGTTATGATGTACACAAGTAGATAGTTTAATGTCATAACCTAATTGGTTTGGACCTAAGGTACAATGAAGATGGCAAAGACAATTAATAATGCATTGGAAATGGATTAACGATACCTACCCCTATATGCCAAGGTCAAGAAAAATAAGCTTGGGGTCCATAGTGATAATGTTGCGTCAATAGCCTACAAGAGTCATGACCGTCTTGATCCTTAAAAGCTAAAATAACTGTCAATTGAGCATAAGAACATAAAAATGAGATCCTAACTATAAATATTTGTTTCAGAGAAGAGTCAATATTATAAAATTAAAGTGAAAAAACTAATTTTAGTTCTAGTGAGGCCCTAATATAGTTCAAATGAGGCCAAATTATAACTCATTTGAACATTTTCCCTTTGTGAATCAAACTTGTAGGCAAACCCCACCATAACCCTAAAACATTCGATTGAGATCCCAAAGTGTGGGTGCCACAAACAGAAACTCTAATTCCACCAGGTATTTCCCTTATCCCTCCTCTTTGTTTTCATGGTTTTATTTTGGATTTTGGTTAATTTTTTTACCTTGGGTTGACCCCTTATAGAGTTCTAAACCTAGAGGCCTAGGATTGGTTGAGATATAACTAGTTTCCTTGAGAGATAAACTTTGGGGGAAATAGCTACCCTATGGATGAAATAATGGTGACAACACAATCTAAAATTAGATCTAGGGCCCTTAGAAAATTTTGCAAAATTGGTACTAAAGAAAAGTATGATATTGAATTGTTCTTGTTTTTTAATGGAAAGTACTCAGTGAAAATGATTGAATGGAAGAAAAGAGAGCACCAAAAAGATGGTAGGAGGTATTTAACACATTTTCCTTTAATTAGGTCTCTAAGAGACTATTAATTGATGAAGTTCATCAAAACAAAAAACATGAAGGGGAAAGTCGTGCTCCTTCAACGATTGATAGGCATGTGGCAATCCTAGGAGTAATAATTTATGGTTAATGACCAACATTTACTATTGGAGGTAGAGGAAATATAATTCCCTATCAAAATATCTAGGTAAGGACCCCTAATGATAGTGGTCAATGGGAAGAGTATAAGTGAGGACAGTGTTGATCACTATGTGGCCTAATATTGTGGGAACAAGGAAAGAAATGTGAGTAGCAAGATACTTGTAAGATATTTCATGGAACTAAGTTTTTTGAACTATCCTTTCCACCATCACCCATGTATTAGGGTCTACAGGGTCTCATCTGGCCTTTGGAAAATAGATGGACATAGTGGTGAGATGCATAGAGCCTACCATCCTCAATTGGTGTGAGGGATTGTTGGTCAACATAAAGGACCAACTAACTAGATTTAGGATAGGAGGAAAAAAAAAATTGGGTACAAAATTATACTAATATCATTTTTCTTGTAGCGAGAATTGATGAAATGACCCAGAGTGTCAGAACCATTCCCATTGCTCTTAGTTCCATGTATTGTGAGATGGACAAAGTTAAAAGAGAGATTAAAGGGGTTTCATGCACTGTAATAATGGTATGATAGATGCTTCTTCTCTTGTTATGGGTAAAAATTATTGTGATAGATGAACATGTCGATTGAGGCAACAATTTTATAAAAGATCCTAAATTGGCCTTGACCCTAGGTGCTCAATGGATTCCCCTTGATAAGAATGTATTTTAAAATTTTTTTTTAGTGGTTTTTGGGTTTTGGGAATATACATTATTTTTATGGGTACCCAATTACTAATGCTTGATGGTTTTGTGCATCCATATGTGGTGCCTACTAGACCCCCAGGTCAATCACCCTTGCATTGCAAAGGAACAACAACTACACAAACAGGACAAGAAACCTCCAAGGAAAACGAGGGAGAAGAGCATGATGAGTTTTATGAATTCACGTGTAACATGGAGGGACTAACTATGGGAATACAACCACTATCTATCGATGACGTCACTCCACATCTATAGAGCCACATTGTGGGGGTTGTATCCTCTCACTGATGAGGCCTCCTTCACCAAATAGCGCATGCCATGCTTTATTATCATCAACATGGGGATGCTTAGATTTAGTAGATAGTTTTTCATTGGTATGATCATCTTTGTGTAAATAATGGTTCAAGACCCTACACCTTATATACTTGTTGTAGTTGCTGCAACAACCCCTCCAAAAGTTCTAACCCTTTAAAATTTTGAAGCCCTTATACCATCCCCTTAGTTGTTACTCACTCTTGGGACCTTCTCTGGAGCCTTGAACTCTCTTCATCTTGTGAACCTAACTCCCAAAAACATTCAAAAGTTTGATATCTTGTCCTAGTCGCAGGTCACCTTAAAACAACCCTTGAAAATTGAAAAAATCGTGACCCTACAACCTAACCAAATTTATGATCAAGTCAAGTCACCAGGTTGCACAGAAAAGTTTGCGACTTATCTACCCCATGTGACCTTGTGACTATGTGACCTCTCTAGGTTGCTAGGTTACAGGGTCACAAGTCGCCTATCTATGCATTGTGCGACCTATGTGACTTTGCGACCCCATGACCCTTGTGGTCATGAGGTCACAAGGTTGCAAAGGTCTTGAAGCCAAACATGTCCAACCTATGTGACTAGCAACTTCATGACCCCTTGAGGTCGCAAGCACCAAAAATGCTTGAAATCACATAAGGTGCAACCCCTATGACCCCCGCACATGCAACTAAACTTGTAAATATCAAGCCTCACCGATCATTTGGGAAATTCTCTCTGGTCACACGAAGGACTATGATGCTCAACGACTGGAAGAGGTATGTGACCCTCCTAGGTAGGTGAATCTTCCCCTCCCTTGATAATCATTTGTTTTCACCATTTGTCTCCCTCTTCCACCCTAAACCTGCACATTCCAAACAAGGGGGTTTTCATCCAAATTTTAGGCTCATTTTAACTAGAAACCCCTAGATTCTCTATTTGTTCTTTAGGAACCCCTTTGAGCATTTTCTTTAGCCATCCTCCTCCCAAATTGGCCTTATTTCCCTGAGGACCAAGTCATCTAATCTTGAGAGGCCCTAAAAACCCATCATGAGCCTCTTTTCACATATCAAATTTCCCAAGGAAACAAGTCGTACAACCAAAGGCTATGATAGGGTTACGAGTGCGATCTTGTGACCCTTGTCACCTCACGAACCCTAAGACCCATAATCATCTATGACTTTGCGACCCACTCCCATTTTCCACCATGTGACCTATACGACTTGCCACCTATGCGATCTAGCTATGTTTACTGACCTACTAATCTCCAATTCACGCGGTCATCCTTGTTATTTTCACTAGGATTTATTATTCATGTCATCTCTCTCATCATGGGATTTATGATTTGACATGTCTGGTGACGTTGATATCGAGTGCATCTCAATCTCCTCCTTGAATAACGAGATGAAACCCCCAGTAGCAAACTCTACCAGCAGGAGTTCTGAAAGTAGTGTGCAGGAGATTCAACAGGCCCTTCTACGCCCCATATATGGGGATACCACATGCAATATCAACAAAAGCACCAAATTATCCTGATTTGACATTTATGCCAAATTCAATAAACATGAGATACCAAAGGACCAGGAGGATTTCCCAATATACATAAATGTTAAGAGGTCGAAACTCCACGAGGTGGCCTCACATCCCCCAGTTTTTCCATGCACTGAGACCATTGAGTGGATCATATGGAATATATACATGGATCAGTGGATGGTAAGGGATCACTTAGGTACACTATTCACAACTATCTCCTCTACAAACATCACTACATATTACAGGTTACGCGAAAAGGAGGAGGCATTTAAGACCCGGTGGCTTTAAAATTTTGTAATTCTAACCAAGTACATTCTGAGCGAATGGTGGCAGGAGCCATCTAAGTTCCACGTAAGAACTGATCAAATATACAAAATGGACAGACTAAAGAAAGTTTATCATCTAATCGCTGCTATGATGAACTGGTTGTACGACAGACCTGATGTTGATGTTTTCCTCGGGACATGGGTCCCTATCATGTATGTCATCGCCACCAGGGGTACGATTTTCAACTAGGCCAACATCATAGCTTCAGTGCCAAGAACAAAAATAATTGTAGCTAAACATCAGACTAGCTGTCAGAATTCTACGTGGCCTCATACCTCTTGGATGCGGTCTATGCAAGGTTCCAGTTTGATCACTAGAGTTACAACTCAACCATAGCTGCAACAGAGCCACTACATCAACATTACAAGATCTTCTGGAACCCTAGCTACAAGGTTATGATCGACACCATCTCTGAATAATTTATTTCCCCACTATATGAGGTGATTTTTGAGGAAGAACTCCCTTGCATGTCAAATAGGGTCATGGAGACCATCATCAAAGTAGTGCATTGGTTGCCAATCAAACCGGGGACATTCATCAGAGATTTTGGTTCTTAAAAGACCCTGCACAGACACCCTAGATTTACCACAGATAGAGTACTCATGCAAGAAGTGTGCTATCAAATGAGCTAGGGGTTCTCAATGACGATGAGCAAGGGGAAGAAGAAGCATTGGCCCACATTCCCTCTCGTTATTGGGGCTTACACAGTGGAAAAATTCAACGAAGTGGAGGCAAACGCAGAGTAACTAAAGGGATGTCATTTTGTGATTAGAGAGGGTAGTAGCATCTCACTACAAAAGGGCCAATTTCAACTGGTCACACTCACATTCCAAGCCGGATCATGAATATGGGATTAGGAGCTGGTAAAATTCCATAAGGGGACTCAACCCTAGTGAGTATCAAGAAAGAGATTATGAGAAACCTGAACATTCCTAGGAAAACATGAGCCTTCAAGTGAGATCAAATTCTCTAAAGAGGAAGAAGGAGCAGCAGAAGGAAACTTGGAAACTCAAGAAACACAAGGAGAAAGAGGAAGATTCCCCAAGTGACCAAGAGGTGGGGGGAGATGACGAAAAATTAGAGCGGAGAAATGCAATCCTGGAAAGGAAAAACCAAGAGATCAAGAGGAAAAGAGCATAAGAGCTCAAACGATCACAATATTCAAGTGGCCAACACTTTGAGGACCACATTGAGAAAAGAAAGTGGCTAGAGGAAGAAGAGAGGAAGAGGCAGCTATAAGAGAATTAATTAATGGAACAGGAAGAGTAAAATTCCAAATAGGAAGAAGAGAGGAAGATATGAGAGAAAGAGAGAAAAGAACAAGAAGAGATATGTAGGTAGGACAAGGATCTCACAAAGAAATAAGAGCAGGAAGAGCAAGAAAAGAAGCAGCTAAAGGAGGAGAAAAGGTGGAGAGTAGAGGAAGAAAAGAGTAGAGAAGAGGAGGATAGAATAAATAAGCAAAAAGAAGAGGTAAATAAGGAAGCTCAACAAGAATCTGAGCAAGTTGAGTGACCTCCATTGGATTTTCACCCATCCATGCCCCTCACCAGAGGACATCTCCCTCTCAGGTAGTTGGGCATTCCTGAGGAAGAAGAAGACAAAGTGCTAGACCTAATCAAGATCACTTTTGATAAGTTTAATTTAAATATCATGCAGGAGAGAAGGAATTGATATGCCAGGAACCTTGCAGAACCTCTATTAATGAACATGGAGGAAGAATTTGTTCTCGACACTATAGTTAACCTTGAGATGATCGCCTCAATCGGGATTGCTTTTTTGACCGTGACTGAACTGAATCTTTTTAGGATGAGAAAACAAATTGTGGAGCTCCAGAATAAGCTTTACACATCTAAGTAGAAGGCTGCTAAAGCGGAAGAAGATAGAAGAGAGGCAGAAGAAGAAAATGCATCCCTCTACTTGATGGACTCTAGTATGAAAGAGCTACAGGCTGTAATCAAGGATGAGGCTGAAACCCTTGGTGGAGCCATGGAGATGGTTTATGAGTAAATGTTGAAACTGCATCATACGGTAGCTCCAATATTGGTCATACAAAAAAACACAAAGGAAAGGTCTATTATGTAGATGAAGTTTTTGAAGCTTTGGATAGAATGCGTGAGTGGTCCACCAAGTACCCAAGTGCACTGAAAGTAATCCAAAAAAAGGATTGGATCACTACAAAAAATGTCAAAGTCCAACTCCACATCAAGATCCAATGACGAGATAAACTAGCCAAGGATGTGGACAAATTTTTGCTTCTTATAGGCACCTTTTGAGTGATTTGGAGTTGATGATTGAGAACCATGGGGTTCCATCTATCAGGGAAATCGGGAAAGTAAACAATAAGAATGACATATAATGGAAAGTCCAAGCGTTTTTCGACACTTTCAGGTAGGCTTCCGACTTAGACAACCTGCAATTTACAAAGGAGAATATCGTGTGATACATGGTGGAACTAGTGAGAATGTACACAAAGCTGGTGACCCTAGCTAATCAAGTAAACGTCAAAAGAAACATTCTCATCTCAGATGCCCTCGAGTGTCTACATAGACATGATAGAAAACAACTGCAGATAGCCCCCATAGTTTTTGAGTACAAGCTTTGACACACTTACCTAGTGGAGCAACTACATCTAGACATCCCAGAACTGTCTATTGTCAAGTCAATAGGATAGAATTTTCTTATTTTATGAAATTAGAAAACTAGAATAGAGTAGGGAAATAATAGAATATCTGAAGATCCATAAGGAAGTCTAGAGGTAATGAGGTAGTCAAGAGGTCATGAGGAAGTCCAAGGGTCACTATCCCTTCTATAAATACACCCTCATGGCATATTCTAAAGGGACGTTTAGCATGGGACTTATTTTGGTACATATTGTTTTGAGAGAAATTGTGCTTTTCTAATAAATATGAGTAATAGTTGTTTTCTACTATCAGATTGGATGGATACTTTATGTGGTGATGCCATAGATATTATTAGCTCAATGATTCACAGGTTCCTATGAGTTTTTTTTTTTATGTGTTGCCTTCTCGTGTATCTTCCTATGCTATGAATCTTGTTTTACAACACATGGATGGTATATGATATGCTAGCTCTATGATTATATTGATAAATTGTTTTATTGGTATTGGCATAATCTTATTGTAGGTTGTGAATTCACTTGTTCTTGTTGACGCTTATCTACTTTTAACTTGTTTATAGTTGTTAAGCATATTCTTTAAATATGTGTGATCTTGTTTGAAGTTTTGCTAACAATGCTTTACTTAAGGTTCATATTGCAAAGCTCTAATATTGCTATTTATGGTATTCGTGTTATGATCATTCATCAATTATTCCCCTTGTGTTTTTTGAATTTCATGTGTTCTACCTAATCGGTATACTATCTCCGTCCAAAGTGAATTCAAATCACCCATATGGAAGTCAGGACCACATACTGGATGAGGTCCCTAAAACAAATGGTGTAGAGTCAAGTTGGGATTCTACATTGGGGAGATACCTTTGCTGTGGTGGATAATTTCAACCCATCAATAGATTTGGTGCTAGAAGGAGGGCTTGATGGCCGGCACCAACACACACCCTCACAAAGAAACTTCCGATCAAGCTAGTAATTAGTCCCGTCCTATCACCCCTGAAATGTCTTATCACCCCTCTTTTGGCCCACCTTTTGGGAATCTCCATCTCAGGAAATCCCAACCTCCTCCACTTGAAGACGCCCCAGTAGGGGAAGAGCCTCCTCTCTATGAAGTTATGTATGATCAGTTTAGGGCCTTGTGCCCTATTACTTGTCAGTTCTCTTGGGATCTAAAGTGCGTTCCCACCACTAGCTCCCTACCTTACCCGCACACCTCCAAGCCTCACAAAACGTGTCAAGGCGTCTTGGTTAATTATGTACCATATTTAATCGATATTATTTTGGATGATTATGTGGATGCCATTGAAAGGATCTCAATTGAGGGTTTGGAAATTCCCCCATCACTTGAAAGAGAATGCCCAAGGAGCACAGTCACAAGGCGAAGCAATCAACCGTGGAAAGTAGAGACAACAGAGAAATCTAGAAGATACCCCAACCAACAACCAACCACTGAGAGGGAATGTTGAGGTACCCCTAGGACAGGGGAATGAGGACAATATCATAGACCACATTAATTTTTACAATAACCAGTGACTTTTCAGATTCCCTAGGAATCTAGGAAATTTCAGAAATATGAGAAACTTCTGAGACTTGGACATTTAAGAGTTCTCGGGGTAATGGAAAACAACCACACCACACCAGTGGGAGGTCAAGCATTGAAATTGATTGTAAGGGGAATAACAATTATGTCCTATTCCCTTCCCCATTGAGAGGCAACCAGTGACAACCCTTTGCTTGGATGGCCCAATCCCCTTTAGGCATCTAGGCCTCCTCCACGATATACCTCGTTACTCGGAGAAGAACCTCCCAAAGTTTGAGCTCAAAAATGGAACCATGGTTGAGGATCATATCAGAAATTTTTCCCTAGCCTTGCAAATTATGAGGGTGCAATACGACAATGTAGCTTGCTGGCTATTCCCTCACACTTTCGAAAATAAAGTTGCGACTTGGGAGAAATTTTAGAAGACATTCCTGAGAAGTTTTTAGAAGACAAGATGCCTTCAATGCTCCTAACTATGTTGAGGACATTGAAGTGCCATAAGAAGGAAAAGGTGAAGGATTTCAACCAGTGATTTATCACTATCTTAAATAAATTTACAATGGATGTGGCTCTGGATGATTCTATTATAGTTGACTATTATACTAGGGCCCTCCCATGGGATATCGTTGTGGTTTTCAAACGTGAAGCCAAAGCCACCTTAGTTGAAAATTTTGTGGCAGCCCTTGTAGTAGAGAAAGACCTGTTATCTATAGTTTCATTTGAGCATGATTCCCGAGAGGAAACTAAGCCATCGGGCAAGGAAACTCAAGCGCCGACTAGCAAGTCTAGTGATAAGTTCAAAGATTCTTTTGATTTAGAAGGGTTAGCCAAGTCCTTGAATAAATTAACAAATGAGGTCTATGAATTGAAAATAAATAATAGTGAGGCATATTTAGGAATTAAACTAGGAAAAAATTTCTTTCGAAAGACCAATAATCCACCCACGAAGTCATCTCAAGGGTCCAATACAAATTTCAATGTGGAAGAGATAGGAAAATATAATTTCTGCACTTTCCACCAAGCCTCTCACTCTGAGAATACCTGCCTGTAGTGGCTCGACAACATGATTGTTGTGGTGACCCAACTTTTGGAAGATCAAGCCAGAGTATAAGATGAAGAAGATTCTAACAACCAGAAGAAGAAACCACACCTCCCGATGAAAATGCTTCTTCCATCGTTCTAATGTTCAAAGTCATCTGTGGGGGAGAGGTCATTCCCTTCAAGAAGCTGATGTAGGAGACACTCACCCCTAAATCTCCAAAAGCTTATAACCTCAGGAGCAAGGGGCCAGTGTCAGACTCTACCCTCGAAGGGAAGAAAAGGGATTTATTGAGAAGAATCCTTCCTCCTAACAACACAGGCCAACCATCACCCCCTCTCCTCAGGGTTCATCTAGTGAAAGCCCAAATGATGCTTCAGTGAGTGGTAAAGGAAACACATCCACATTTAGAATCTTGAACAAAACCACCCTCTTCCCACAAGTATCCCTAGAAGACATCGTGCTTGCAGACTTTTGGTATAATATCATTGAAGCTATGAAGAATACACAAGACAACATTTCATTTTATGAGCTTGCCAAGCTAGCTAACTAATGCAAACTAATTTTCAAAACTTTCGCTACCTCATCTGCAACCAGATTGAAGGCTACCTCTTTGGCAAAGGTTAACTCTCCCAGTCAGTCTCGAGCCTTGGTTGAGCTCTAGGCTATTGTTAATGCCACAAATGCAAAATCAAGAGGTTCAACTCCCTCGTTCCTTTTAACTTTCAAAATATTAAACTAAAATGTGCATAATTAACTTATCGACTCTAGTGCGTTGACCAATGTCATGCCCTTGTCATTATGAAAAAAACTAAACATTCAACCCGAGAAGATAGATGCCAAGATCATTCAACTAGATAGGTCTCAAGTCCCCACTATGGGCAAGTTAAATAATGTGATAATTAGGTTGTCTTTCGAGTCCAAGGTATACCAGTGTATCGACATAATTATGGTCGACGTACCAGAAACATATGGATTTTTGCTCAGCAAGGATTAGTCGAGTAAAATCAAGGGGTATTTTTCCACCGATTGGTAACACTTGTGGCTTCCCTACAAAGGAAAGAATGATCATATTAGAGTTAATAATGAAATTTACATGAAGCATAAAGTCACAAATCTTGAAGGCTCGAATGAGCCGATTAGTTTTTCTTAGGAAGAAATGGGAATGTGTTTTCTAGAAGCGATGATGGATTTTTATCAAGCTGGGCCATCACTCATCCCACCTGATACCTAGCTAGAACTCCTGTCACACCCCCCAGCTGATGCAAATGAAATTTCTACTATAGATGTCAATATTCTAGACACTTATATGACTACCAATGAAATATGGACACTATATTATGACAGGTCCAAGACTCATGATGGGGCCAGTGAAGGTTGCATCCTCGTCAACCCCAAAAAAACAAAAGTTTTAATTTCTTGAAGGTTAGAATTCTAGTGCACCAATAACACTATGGAATATGAAGCACAAATCCTTGGGCTCAAGAAAGTTGTTGACCTAAAAGCAGAATGTTTGAAGGTGATATGTGATTCTGAGATCATTACGAGACACATAAGAAACATGATTCATTGTCTATCACCGCAACTGAAAAATTATCAGCAATAGGTATGGCGTTTGATCTACTCTTTTAAATATTTCAATGTTAATTTTGTTCCTAGATTAAATAACGTTGTTGTTGATACTCTAGCTAATACTGCATCAAGGTTTATGCCTTAAAGAGAGGGTTTTCAATTGAAATTATTTATAAACCTATTGTCCCAAATAATGTAACTAATTTATGTATTTTAAATGATGATCAACAGATACTAGATTTCATGGAAAATGCTGAGGTGTTTAAAGATGCGGTGATAGAAGAGGAAGAACATGAAAGGTCCCTGCAAGAGGAGGCAAACAAGCGTAAGGGAAATCCTATGCCCAAAGGATTGGTTACAACGGAAAGATTATTCGATCTACATAACCATTTTTGAGGTCCACAAAACACCAAACCACAAAGTTCCACACTGTCATACGAGAAAATTAACCTCGGGACGAAGGTTGAATCAAAATTCATCAACCTGGTTGTAGGTTGTTCCCCTTAGGAGAGGTAGTCCCTCATCAACTTATTTAAGAATTATTGTGATATATTCGCCTAGTTGTATGATGAGGTAAAGACTTATGACACTTGGATCATTCAACATGTCATTCCTACAAAGGACAGGGTCAAACTGTTTTAACATAAATTGAAAAAGTTGCATCCCATGTTGGAATCCCTCATTCAAAAGGAGCTAAAGAAATTGCTGGATGCACATATTATAGTTAAATTCAAGAATTCTAGTGAAAACCAGTTGTGTGTCGATTTCCAGAATCTCCACCAAGCTTTAGACAAAGACAACTACCGAGTTCCCTCAATGGAATGAATTCTTCAAACAATTTCTAGGTTGGAAATGTTTTCTTTGCTCAATGATTTCTGCAGTTACAACCAGGTGTTGGTGGCTAAACCAAACCGATCAAAGACAACCTTCGAAACGAAGTGGGGAACATTCCAATTTCGACGTATATCTTTTGGACTTATCAATGTTGGAGAAATGTTCCAAAGGGATATGGACATTGATTTTAGAGGATTTATGGGTCAAAGTGTGGTCATTAGATTATTTCATAATGTTCTAAAACAGGAGGTTAGACCACCTTCACCATCACAAACAAATATTTGCGCGATGTCAGAAGTATGGGATTTTACTCAACCCCAAGAAGAGAATATTCATGGTTTCAGAGGGAAACCTTCTTGGGCATATCATCAACAAATATGGAATCACTACTGATCTTGATTACATGAAAGCTATCTCACAAATTCCTTTTCGTAGCAGCAAAAAAGATATGCAATCTTTCCTTGGTAAAATCAATTTCCTTCGCAAGTTTATTTTAAAATTTTCCCAGATTGTTAAGCCCTTGTAGAATATGGTAAAGAAGGGCTAAATGTTCAAATGAAACCAAGAAGAGAAGGAAACATTTGATCATGTCAAGAAAGCTATCGCTGAAGCACCCTCCCTCTATAGCCCTGATTTCAAAAGGTCTTCATCCCATACACTTTCACCTCAAATTTGTCCTTAACTGTCGTTCTTAGATGGAAAGAAAGTAACCAAAATGAGCGACCTATATCCTTTATGAGCTTGGGTCTACAAGGCGCTTAACTCAATTACCTAGACATAGATAAACATGCATATGTAGTTCTCAAAGCAGTGAAACATTTTAGACCGTATATTCTCAAGAATCACATAACGATGTTCGTACCTCACCCTATTGTTAGGTTAGTTTTCGTCCAATAGGATCTAGGCAAGAGAAGAGAAAAATAGATGACCTACCTCAAAGAATATGACCTGGAGTTCAAGCCGACTCGCACAGTTAAAGGGCACAAACTATTCAAGCTAACTGCTGAGGCTGCAGGGCAACCAAATGATGAATCAAAAGTCTAGTATCACTCTTAATTTTTTTTAGGGTGACATTGTTATTTACTTTGATAATTTCATTTCACCATTGATATTTTAAGTTCACCCCATATCATCATTACATTATTCAGATCTACACCATTATACATCAACATATGCAATTACATAGAAAGAAACAACATCACCATCATCATCAATGCAATGGAACATAAAAGGAATAATAGAAGAAATCAAGCACACATATAGAGACACCATGATTGGTCCGAGACCAGGGCAAATCCCAATATGGGAAAAACCCTTGCAAATCTTCTTCTTCTTAGATCATCATCAAATGATGTAACAAAATAGAGTACAATGATCCATAACTTTATCTATGCAACAAAACAATAATGATATCTATGAAACAGATCTAATCATGCTAGGAATCAGAATCCTCATACTGATAGTTGTATTGTGTTGTCACAAATTGACGTCAAATGCTGTATGCTTCTATCACTGTGACGAATACTACTAAACACTGATGTTACTATCAATGAGCCCAATACATATGTTTGCAGCAGAAACTAACAAATCAAATCTACAGATCTGTACAATAGTATAGAGAAACCTAGATCTACCTGATCACTGAAGCTTGTTGATGCCAATATGTCAAAACCCTAGATCTGAACTGGGTCGCCCTCACCAACATTATCTGTTAGTGAGTGAAACTTCTAGGTCACTCTCATGGATACAATATGTGAGCGACTATGACTGCAGAGTCACTCCCAAGAGGTCTCTATGTGTACAACTCTGGCATTGAACTATAAATGCCCAAATTTTCTCCCTAGATTAGTTTTATGAGTGACTGAAAAACCAAAGTCGCACCCTTGCCAAGCTGTGTGAACAACCGAGATGACAGGGTTTCTCCTAGGGCCACCTAGTGCAAGCAACCCGGGACCAGAACCTTCTAATCTACCTCTGAACCTAGAGTCGCTCGTATAGGCCTTTGTGCCATTGTACAAGGATCTATATTCACTCTCATATGATTATGTGACAACAAACAATGACCAAAATGCCCTTTTCTGTGTCAGCGACCGAGATCCAGAAGACCCTAACCTACAGCGAACCTTTTGCCTATAATTTCAAACCCTTGAGCGAAATCCTCCCGTCAAACCTATGTGAACTAATACAAAAGAGAAGAGAAGATGTGTGGAAACGATATTGAAGTCTCTTCTATTTATAGGATTTCTTGAGGGGTCACTTGGGGTTAAGACTAACCCAAGTAGTTACTCATGTGGTTAGGGCTGACCCATTTCATAATACATGTATGAATAAAATAATTCATAACTCAACTTCTGCTTAACCAAATTGGGTGATCGTTAGGTCAATTTTAGTCCTCTCAAAAAGAGGAATCTAATGCAATAATTATCTTGGTCATTTGAGCTATCTAAGGTGTAATTTTACTACAGTTGAAGAAATTAACAATCACGAGATTGAAATGTACCAAAATGAACTCACCAACGCTCATGACACTTCACCATGGAACTCCGACTTGTAGTATTTAGGGAAAGGGACTTTACCTCCTACCTTGTCCTTGAAACAAAAAAGTGTAGTGAGGCTAAAAGTTCATCTTACCAACTAGTACAAGGGAATATGTTCCGTATGCACCACCACAACACGTTACTCAGGTGTTTGGAATGTGACGAAGCCTAGCGGGTGCTGAAGGAGTTACACGATAGGCTGATAGAGGTCCACTATGTCAGCCACACCACTGTTCATAAGATCATGAGGGAAGGATTCTACTGGCCCACCCTTTTCAAATATGCTTATTCTTATGCTCATAAATGCCCCATCCTTCAGAAGCATGCAGGAAGGCAACCTCTGTTAGCCACTCCCCTCCAATATATAGCAGTGGAAGAACCTTTCAACAATGGGGACTAGATGTTATCCTGGAAATCATGCCCCACTCATTGAAGCAACACAAGTATGTTCTCATGGCCACAAACTATTTCACAAGGTGGGTTGAAGAAATCCCACTGTGGAAAATCAAGGATGAAGAAGTAATATCTTTTGTCAATCAATAGATCATGGCTAGGTTCAGTGTTCTAGCTTCACTTGTTTTTTATAATGTTATGTACATCTAGTATTTAAATCTATATGGTTTTTCTTTGGAAAATAAAATTGTTTTAAAACATTTAGCTAACTGTTACCCCCAGGGGAATGACCTAGTAAAGTCCACCCATAAGAACCTAATATGCATCATCAAAAACACTTTGTCACACCAAATAAACTGGCACAATGCCCTGAATAATGCCTTGTGGGCCAACTGGGTTACCCCAAAACCATCTCTCGGGACATCCCCCTATGTTTTGGTGTATGGGAAAGGAAACATCTTACCACCCAACCTATATCTCCCTACCCTACAATTGTCATAAGAGTTGTGAGGGGCCCCTTTCCCTACCATTCAAAACCGAATTGACACCCTTCTTGAACTGGAAGAGGAGAGACCAAAGTCTAGAGAAATTTTTTCTATTCACCAAAGCCAAATCAAGAGATGGTTTGATAAGAAATATGCTGGGAACAATGAGTTCAATGTGGGTGACCTAGTTCTCAAATGGGACAAGTCCCATGAAGATAAAGGTAAACACACTAAGTTCCAGGCTTTGTGGATTGGTAATTTCCAAGTAAAGGAAAAAATTGGCCAACAAACCTACAGACTGTGGACTCTAGGAGGGAGGGTTGATCCCCTTCCCATTAATGTCCAAGACCTTAAGTTCTAATTCACCTAGCAGCCCTCATGGCTGCTCACACACCATGTACTATAGATCCTTTCTTGTCCTTTCCTTCCATTAGTCTTTTTATTTCACCTTTTTTTTGTTTAAAGTATTTTAATATTTTGCCTTGAAAAAAGCATTCGGGATGTCACTCTGAACCTGAGGTAGCCCCTACATTTATGGCTAAGGTATGTTTCTTTCTAGGTGTGCCCTTGACTGGACCCTAAGTATGTCTAATATAGAGTTAAACCTTGTTGCAGTGGGGAACTTGATGACATCCATGGTAGCCTATATTTCAATAGTTAATCCTAGTTGCCAACTTGGTTGGAGTTTTGAATGAATTAGTTTGTCCAAATGACTTGAAAGTGGAGGTAAAGAAAAATTTAATGATCATACATATTTCAGCAAAATAATAAGGTCTCTAAAAATCAGAAACAACCTCTCTTGTAAGTAAAATAATTCGAGATCCCTTGTCCACCCACGCAAATAACTGCCATACGAATAAGTGCGAATGAGCACATGTGAATAAGTTCCAATGAGAAATGGAATTAAACTAATAAGGGAAAACGAATTGAGAAAAGATTCTTGCGTAGAGAGGTGATGAAACAACTCTGTCGTGGTACTCTTAAGGCTCACTAGCAGCAGAACAACTTTTGTGATTTCTAGGTAGTGACATTGTCGGGGTATTGTTCAGGCTCCCTGGTAACAGAGCAACACCAGAGATCTGTAACCACTATATAAAATATCCCTAAATCCCATATCATTATCCGAGTCCTCCATGTCGATCCAACAAAGATGTTCTCATCTTGTGTGTGTCAATAAGTCGAGTCTTAGTAGCTTAAGATTGTTGATTAATATCAAGGAAAGACCTAGAGGCATCAATGAGACCCCAAAATTTAAGATGCAACAATAATCAAGGTTCACCTTACCCAAGGCCAGGGGCAGCCAGATATTCTGGAGTCCTACTAGTGAATCACCAATTGTTGTAGCTATTGTAACAACCACTCCAAAATTTTTGACCCTTCAAAATTTCGAAGCCCCTATACCATCCCCTTAGCTGTCGCCCACTCTTTGACCTTCTTCGGAGCCTTGAACTCTCTTCATCCCAGAAACCTAACTCTTGAAAACCTTCAAATATTTGAGATATTTTCCTAGTCGTAGGTCGCCTCAAAATAACCCTTGAAAACTGAAAAAATCACGACCTATGACCTAACCAAATTTATGATCAAGTCAAGTTGATAGGTTGTAGGGAAAAGTTCGCTACTTATTTTCCCTATGCAACATTACGACTGTGCAACCTCTCTAGGTCACAGGGTCGAAGGGTCATGAGTCACTTATTTATGCATTGTGTGACTTATGTGACTTTGCGACCCCACAACCCTTGTGGTCGTGAGTTCGCAAGGTCGCAAAGGTCTTGAAGCCAAACATGTACGACCTATGTGATCCAATGGCCCCTTGAGGTTGCGAGGTCGAAAGGGTTGCAAACACTTGAAACCACACAAGGTGTGACCTTTGCGATGCTTGGACATACAAATAAACTTATAAATATTGGGCCTCATTGGTCATTTGGGAAATTCACTCTAGTCGCACGAAGGATTGTGATGCTCAACGATTAGAAGAGGCGTGTGAACTTTCCAGGTAGGTGACTCTTCCCCTCCCCTGCTAATCATTCATTTGCACCATTTGTCTCCCTCTTCCACCTTGACCTTGCACATTCCAGACCAAGGAGGTTTTTATCCAAATTTTAGGCTCATTTTAAGCAAAAACCCTTAGTTTCTCTATTTGTTTTTCATGAACCCCTCTTATAATTTTCTTTAGCCATCCTCTTCCAAATTGGCTTTCTTTCCCCGAGGACCAAGCCATGTGATCTCGAGAAGCCCCAAGAACCCATCCTGAGCCTCTGTTCACTCATTGAATCGCCCAAGGAAATAGGTCACACAACTGAAGGCTGTGATAGGCTTATAGGCGCAACCTCACAACCCTTGTTTTTATCACCAAAAAATTGATCATCTAGCCTAATTTACTAGATGGATCGAAGTACAACATGTAAAGCCAATTTTACCATAGTAAAATTGCTTTCACTATGAGAAATTACTTAATAAACTACCTTTCTTAAGTAATTTATAGTTAAACTTGTGAAGAATAATTAAATAAATCACTATTTATTTGATTTTCTTCTAGGAATAATTAATTAAACCATTGTTCAATTATTATTCCTTGTCATATTTGACCCAATCATGCAAAATAAATAGATATATCATTAATTATCTTATTTTTCTCTGAGAATAATTAATTAATCACTAATTAATTATTATTCTTTGTTAAATTTGACTAAATCCCTTAGGAATAATTAAATAAATGCTTATTTATTTATTATCCTTAACTAATTCCTTGAGATGACAAATAAATCATTTATTTATTTATTATTTCTCAATAAAATTTTAAGTACTTTTTCCCTCCTAAACAAATATAATAAAATATTCTAGGCGGTTATTCCAAGAATGGGATCAATAATATTTTATTATTGCTCATTATTTGAGGATAACTCAATATTTTGTTATAAATATAAGGATTTTCCATCCATTATTCACTTTTTATTATTTTCATTGTTACACTCATTGTTGTAACTCTGATTATTTTCATCATCGCACACCATACTTTTGTTGAGTTTACACATTATAGAGGAGAGAGACTCTACACAAGCTGAAGATGTTTGAGGATAGCCAAGAACCCATCCCATAGAGGGGGACTGGTAACATCTATTTGTTCCCTTCACAAGTGTTATAATAAAAACTATTCTTTGTATATCTGGTTTCCATTAGATGATTGGAGTTATTACTCTCCTTTTGTTTTTTAAATATGATTGTGACATAGATCAAAATTTTGGAAGGTTTTGTTTCTATCAGTTGATATAGATCTACAATGTTTAGTAGCCATTTATATTGTTAAGATTGTTTGTCATCCACAATCTTAAGTGGGTTCTTTTCGTACATCTTTGAGAAGAAAACACTACAACAAAATTGGCAACTCCGTTGGGTTTATACTTCAGATCTAGAAACCTGGGTGACCTTCAGTTTTCAGCTTAGGGTTTCTTCTTTTTTCAATTCTCTTAATGTTTCCTAGTTTTTTAACCCTAGATCTATTAAACTTTTGACTTCCGCAAGCTTTCTAGTCATTTCTGCAAGTCACAGGAACCATTCGAGACAAAGGTGACACTTTTTTTGAGATTTGTCGATCGAGATCCATGGAGAAAAAATCATAATTTTGGCCTAAAAAGTGCAATTTGGAGGCCTGAGCGCACTTATCAGAGCAAAAAGTGCATTCCCTACTGGAAAACAGGCCAGTACCTGCGATTTTTGGGTTTTAGGGTTTTTCTTAGATCTGTTTTTGGGTTAAGAGCTATCTGCTGGGTTATCTGACCTCTGTCTCATCTCGCTTAGGCCTTGATCTACTCTGATTTACTCATCAAAGTCGAATTTAGCCCCCCTTAGGGCTTCTAGTATGCTTCCACCTTTATAGGAGGAGTTTAACTGAGTGAGTAGTTTGAGTTTTTGCAGCACTTTCAGCCACATTTTCCAGATTTATACCCTTTTGTTTCACATCTGAAAATATAGGTTGCCACCATCCATAGTTTCACCTTTATACTTTTTTGGTCATTGGCCTTAGGGTCCCATCGGTTTCCCTAGGTGTTACACCCATCTCCCTATCTTTTTGCAATGATCTTCCCCTCTGGTTTTTTGTTGTTGCTGCACCACTTTCCAATAGCTTAGTGTCACTTGATCCTAGTCACGGAAAAATTTAGAGCTCTTGACCATTTTAGTGTATTTTATATCAATTTTTCCACCAACCAACACAATGATTGCAAACTCAATTTGGGTGGGGTTTAGTTAATTGTTTTGTTTTTCATTTTATGTATTAATTTCAGTTTATTTTCAGCAAGATTTTTCCTTTTTTACAAACATGATTTGGGCTTAATTAATAAATACACTTGCACACACAAGCACACCTTAAGCGAAGGGCATTTGGTTTACACCGCGAAGCCAAGAATTAACATAATAAATTTATCTCCCCTCATCAAGACAAAGGCATATTGTTGATCTCCTGTCACCATTTCTGTGTCACATGTGTCTTACCAGCATTGTGCCACCAAGTCATTTATCGCAGAGACTATTAGTCCTTCACCCCTAATTTTGCACTTGGGCATGTTACTCCTCCTCGTCAGATTTGAGTTCATAGCCTTCCAGGTCGCCATACTGACTCTTCCATTAGTTCTCTCGATTCCTCATCTGAGTCCAAGCCTCCTTCACCACATATTGTCACCATGTTTCGACCTAGAGCTGGAGAAAGAACTCAACTTGGTGTTGGCTCCACTTCTATCCCAGTGGTCACATCAAGCGGAACAGTCTCAGGCACCGCTCTAACAACCCCCGTGCTCCCCATTATGGCTGGGTTAAGTCTACTAGATTTTAACCAGTTGATAAATGACCCCATACACAATGATGATGGTTGGCCTTATATGCCAACTAAGCTTCCCTCAGACATCCCAAAGTTTAAGGGTAATGCTGAAGAGGATCCTACCAACCATGTCTGATCCACCCACATGTGGTGTTCGTCCAACTACATAATCAATGACTTCATTCGTCTTCAGCTATTCCAATGCACGCTCACTGGATATGCTGTAAATTGGTATGTATACTAGCCCTCCACATCTCATTCCATTTTTGTGACGCTTGCTAAAACGTTCATTTCATATTTCTAGTTACCTCTCCAGTACGACACTAGTATGGAGCTATTGACCTCATTCTGTCATTCCTCTGCCACTTGCCTTTCTGACCATGTTCAAGAGTGGCGTAGAAGGAGGAGCACATGTCATGCCCTACCCTTCAAAGACTATGTCTATCTGGATTGGTTTCTTAGGATCCTTTTATCCCCCATTGGAAAATATATTGCATCCCATTTTCCCCAGATCGAGGATGATCCAAGTGGATCTTTAGATACAATGGCATGGAAAACCTAAAAAAAAATCAAAATTCTCAGAATGAAGTCGACCTAGGACAAGAGCATATATCTCGTCATCCTGATTCTAACGGTGCAAATGACACTTCAATTTGAGTCTAGATGATGAAGTTATTGTGAAAAGAAGGCTGCTTTGTTCCCTAGGAAAATGAGGCCATTTCCTTTAAAAATGGACTTTTAAGCTTTAAAAGGCAAAATTTCAATCGACACATCCAAAGGGGCAAACTTAAGGAGTGCAGCGAAACCCCCCGATCAGCGATCTCCAATTAGATCGGATCAGAGGAATCAGTATCGGTGATATTGGGGTAATCGACATTGGCGATCGGAGGTGCGATAGGCCGACACCGATATCCGCGATTGGGGGTGCGATAAGCCAATGTCGATATCGGCGATCAAGGGAGCGATTGGCCGACGTCGATATTGGTGATCGATGATCGGCAAGTGTCAAAGTTCCCCAATATATAGGGCCTTGGACCTCAGTGACTTGCGATTGCAATATTGGGCCTGGACCTGATAAGTATATATGCCTGATTTAATAATTTTTGAAATCTAGGTGAAGAGTTTTTGGTCAGGTTTTCATGTTTTACGGGGGTTTTTTGTGTATTATCGCTTTAATGATAAAAGAACTATTTTGAAGGTTTCGTTGCACCCATCAACCCTTCCATTCAAACGACCTCTATTTTATGCCAAAAATCCCCGATTTAAGAGGGATTTGTCCTAACAGAGGCACTATAAAGTTCGATGATTGGAAAAAGCAAGGGGAGAGAGGATTTTCAGCACGTTGTTTGAGGCAGGAGAGCTTTCAATTGGCCAATAGTGCATTTTGTCTTTTTTGGACAAGTTTTAGATGTTTTCAGCCCCTCTCAACGTCACGGACGCATTGGTGCTGCCCACTTCTCCATCTGAGTTCTTTTGTTCTCAACCATCTTTAGGAATGGAGGTATAAGCCTCTTTTGATGTATCTAATGATTGCATTCTCTTCTTTTTATGCCATTTAATATAAAGGCCTCCCCATTGACTGAGCAAGGCCCAGAGACATAGTCTAAGTTGGATGAACTCCGTTATCAAGTATTTGTGTCTTGCTTCATGATTTTTATGCATTTCTTCTTCTTTCCTTGTGTGCACATTATAATTCTATGTTAAGCTGCAATTTTTACATGTGATTCTTTTCATACGTCTATAAGAAAAAGTATCCTAAATCAAGTGGTATCAGAGCAAGTATTTTTAGATGTGAATTGCATGTTTTTATGCTAACAAGAGATAGACTCTGAAGAGGGGAAGGGGAATTAGAGCCTTTCAATCTCGAAGCGAGGCATGCACATCAAAGGAGAAACATGGCAGAAGATGAAGCTCATCTTGAAGAGGAGTGCAATTTCTGCAAGACTTTCTATTCAATGGTAGAGAATATCAGTCAGCTAGTTTTAAGGTTGGAGAAAGAAGAGGAGAGAAACCCAGAAGGATAAGGTTCAGCACATGGTAATGGTGGAGAATAACCCCCTCCTTCTCCTTCCGGGAGTGAAGGTTCTCCTTCCTCTAACCACCATAATCATAGAAATTCAAAGGATGCATCTAAGAAGCATTTCTTTAGATTAGAAGTTAAATTTGATCTTCCCATGTTTAATGGTGAAAGCAATGCAGAAAAGCTTAATTGGATTAGGTAGATTGAGGTCTACTGTAGGGTTCAACAGATCGTTGAGGATGATGCAAATATTTAGCTGGACTCCTACAGCTGAGCAACATTGCTCTCGTTTAGTGGGAGAGCAGATTACATAGCAATAAGAATGTGGGTAAACTCTTTTCCTCATGGCCTGATTTTATTTCTTCTTTAAAGGAACAATTTTATCCCTTAGGATACAAGCAAAAAGCTTTAACGAATTTGCAATATTTAAGGCAAGGCAAAGGTCAGCATGTTCAGAGTTTTACAGAGGAGTTTAGAAAGAAAGAACATAATTTGGGTATTGCACTTGATACACCTGAAGTTGTAACTAAGTATATTGGTTCATTGCATAGCTATATTAGGCATTCATTATTGTTGTTTTAACCAACCACTAGACTCATCCAGTGTAAAGGCAATTCAATTGAGAGCAGGAGCAAAAATGAAAGGGATGATCATTCCAGAAAACCACCATTCAAGCCTCCCAATGACAAATCGAAAGCAAAATGGAAGGGAAAGGAGAAGAAAATAGAAGCAACCAAAGAAGGAGAATGGTCGTATTGCAATCACTGTGAAAAGGAAGGCCACGATGATGATCACTGTTGGAAGCAACACCCAAAAAAGCATCCAAAGAAGTATGGAGGAAAAGGGAAGCAGAAGACAGTGGCAACAATGCTGCAAGACCTTGGATCAGATTCGGGAGATGAAGCATTGATCACAACAGTAGGAACAAAAGGTACTCTTATACCTCATGTCAATTCTGAATCGCATGAAGGCACCAGTTTTGTAAATGAGTCCCTTCCTAGTGATCGAAAGAGAATTGAACTATTTCATATCAGAGTTGTTGTACACTAAAGTTGAAACTCTGTTTGATACTGGGTCCCAAGCAAACTTAATTGCATAATCCCTGGTAAAGAAACTTGGCTTAGAAACAAAACCACACCCAAAACCTTAACCACTTGGATGGACACATCATAAAGCAAAACTAAATGTAACCAAACTGTGTAAGGTAAAATTTGTAATTTCTTCTATGCTAGTAGACGAAGTATAACTAGATGTAATACCACTAGATATTTGTAGCATGGTGTTAGGGAGCCCATACCTGTATGATAGAAAGGCAGTCTTCTTTCGTCATGAAAACAAATACCAAATCACAAAAGATGGGGTAGAATATATAGTAAGGGCTGATCAAAATAAAATCAATGCCAACATTGTAAGCGTTAGACAAATGAAAAGACTGGTGAATTCCAGTAAGGGTTGCATGCTTATGGTTGTAAGCGAAAAAGAGGCAGAATTCATTGATGTTTTCTAGGGCTGCAATCAAGAACATAAACGAGAATTATCTGAATTAATTTCTAATTATGATGCGTTGTTTCAGGAACCAAAGGGATTACCTCCGAAGAGGGAAATCCAATATGAAATCCATTTGCAGCATAACGCTTCTTTGCCAAATATTGGCATGTACAAGATGTCGACAATTGAGATGGAGGAAATCAAGAAACAAGTGCAGGAATTGCTAGACCAAGGGGTCATCAGGCTGAGTACCTCTCCATGTGGCTCATCAATTGTTTTAGTGCCAAAGAAAGATGGCACATGGAGGAGATGTGTGGATTACCACGCGCTAAACAAAATTATGGTGGTGAAAAATCACTACCCCCTTCCATGCATAGATGATTTATTAGATCAATTAAAAAATGTTGTTTATTTCACCAAGTTGGATTTGCACAATGGTTATCACGAGGTCTGAATCACAGAATAGGACATGTGGAAAACTGCCTTCAAGACCAAAAACATGATGTTCTAATGGATGGTGATGCCATTTGGGCTTTGTAATGCTCCAACCACTTTTATGAGGGTCATGAATGATCTTTTTTGGCCTTTCATTGATGAATTTGTTCTTGTGTATTTAGATGACATACTTGTCTTTAGTAAGAGCCGGGTTGAGCATGTGTGTCATGTAAAGAAAGTGCTTGATGTACTGAAAAAAGAAAAACTCTTTGTAAAATTGTCAAAGTGTGGGTTTGGGAAAACCTCTTTGGGTTACCTATGTCATATTGTTGGTCATGGTCAGTTAAAAATTGATCCCTGTAAAGTTGAAGAAATTGTAAATTGGCCTAAGCCTAATAGTGTAACAGAGGTCTGTAGCATTTTAGGTGCAATCCAGTATTGGAGGAGATTTATTGCTAATTTCTCTATTATTGTAGCACATTTCCACACATTGACAAGTGTGAAACATGTCTTCCAATGGGGAGGAAGACAGCAGAAGTCCTTCAAAAAATTGAAGGAAAAGATCAACACCACACCAGTCTTAGCCTTACCCGATCTCCGATAGCCATTCGAGATTGAAATCGATGCCAGCGGTTATGCCATGGGAGCTATACTGATGTAGCAAAAGAAGCTGATTTATTACCATTCTGAGAAGTTTTCTCAACTATGATAAATTATCCCACTTATGACAAGGAGCTTTATGCCTTGGTGTAGAGTGTGAAAAAGTGGAAACACTACCTGATCGGCACAAAGACCATCATCCATACAGATCATCATCCCTTGCAGTACCTCCACTCACAAACCAAGTTACAACGATCTCGTCATTTCAGGTGGATGGGTTTTCTTCAACAATTTCATCTGGTAATAAAATATAAGAAGGGCACTAGCAATAAAGTGGTCGATATGCTATCTTGCCCTCCTATTTTTTCTTCTGTTATTTTGCATAATGCTTCATTGAATTTTGAGATTTATGCTAAACAATATGCTAACAATGATGACTTTAAGGAAATTTATGCAAAACTAACCCATAGTTCATAGGTGGACAACTATCACTTGTAGGGGAAATTGTTGTATCACCTTGGTAAGTTGTGTATATCCACAAGGGAAAGAGTAAATGTAATTTGAGAGGCCCACACCTCTCTTGTGTCTGGACACTTTGGTGTCGAAAAGACTTTATGTCATGTACAAAGATTTTGTTTTTGACGTCATATGAAAAACATTGTGACTCGCTATGTAAAGGGGTGTGTGATGTGTTCTATTTCAAAGCCCTCTAATAGAAAACTAGAGCTCTACACACCACTCCCTATTCCAAGTTGTCCATGGGAAAGTGTGTCAATGGACTTTGTAGGAGGTTTAACTTTGTCTAAAAGGAGTCACGACTATTTTTATGTTGTCGTTGACTGTTTTAGCAAGATGTGTATTCTTATGCCTTGTAAACGCAAACTACTACAGAGCAGATTGCTTCTCTTTTCTTTCAACATCTTTGGGTACATTTTGGATTACCCACATCTATTGTGTCAAATCGGGACTCTTGCTTTCTTAGAGAGTTTTGGACTAGTTTGTGGAAGAGGATGGACACCAAATTGAAAATAAGCAAAAAAATTCATCTGCAGACTGACGGAAAGACAAAGGTTGTAAACTGTACCGTTGTATACTTGTTACGAGGCTATTGTGGGAAACATCCCAAGTTTTGGGATGAAAATCTCACCTATGTACAACATTCCTACAACCGAGCAGTCCATTCATCTATGCAACGCTCACCATTTGAGACATGCTTTGGTTACTTTCCAAAGAACCCTTTTGATATGGTCTTTGGAAGGGAAGATGGCTCCAGTGGATTTAATGATAGGGACAAAGCTCCATAGTTCATTCAGAGAATCTAATTGATTCACCAAGAAATACAAGAAAAGTTGGAGAAAAGTCAAGTCCATTACAAGGCTCGACATGACAAACACTAAGTCGAGCACCAATTCTAATTGGGAAACAAAGTGTGGTTCCACATCAGTAAGGACAGGATGAAGGGAGAAGGGAAGAAGTTGCGACCCATCCGGTATGCTCCTTTCACCATATTGGAGAAGATTGGAAACAATGCCTTTCATCTTGATTTGTCAGTATATATGCAGATGTACTTAGTAGTGAATGTAGAGAACCTAAAGCTGTATGAACCACCATCGATCATGGACACAGATGAGGTGGGCACAATTCCTACAGTCGATGATTTTGCACCAAAATTTCTTGATTAGTTACCGAAGGACATCATCCTTGATAGAATGACCAGGACCTCATAGTGAGGAGACGTAGAATACCTTCGAGTGGGTTTTAAGGGAATGAACCCTAGCAAGGCCAAATGGCTGGAGAAGGAAAAGGTGAGGGAACAATTCCCTCACTTGCCAATTGACCAGTGAAAGCTTTTGGTGGTCCAAAAGCTCCTCAATGGGGAGGATTGATCTAGGTGGATCTTCAGATACAATGGCATGGAAAACCTCAAAAAAATCAAAGTGCTCAAAATGAAGTCGACCTACGACTAGAGCGTAGATCTTGTCGTTCTGATTCCAATGACATGAACAAAACTTCAATCCGAGTTCGGATGATGAAGTTATCGCAAAAAGAAGGTTGCTTTGTTCATTAGGAAAATGAGGCATTTTCCTTTAAAATGGACTTTTAATCTTTAAAAGGAAAAATCACAATTGGAACATCCAAAGGGGTAGACTTAAAGAGCGCAGTGGAAACCCCTAATCAGCGATCTCTAATTATATCGAATCAATGGTCGGAGGGCAATCCAATAGGCAGAATCAGTGTCAACAATATTGGGGTAATTGGCATCTACAATCGGAGGTGCGATCGGCCAACGCCGATATCGGCGATCGGGGTTGTGATCGGGGGTGTGATTAGTTAACACCGATATTAGTTATTGACGATCAGTGGGCAGCAAAGTTCCCTGATATATAGGACCTTGGACCTCAGTGACTTGCGATTGCGATATTAGGCCCAGACCCGTTAAATATATATGCTCGATTTAATAAATTTTGAAATCTGGGTGAACGGTTTTTGGTCAGGTTTTAGTGTTTTATAGGGTTTTTTTTGTGTATTATCGCTTCAACAATAAAAAGACTATTTTGAAGGCTTCGTTGCACTCGCCGACCCTTCCATTCAAATGGCCTCTATTTTATGCCAAACAACCCTGATTTAAGAGGGATTTGTCCTAACAGAGGCACTATAAAGTTTGATGATTGGAAAAAGCAAGGGGAGAGAGGATTTTCAACATGTTATTGAGGAAAGAGACCTTTCAGGTGGGCCATAACGCATTTTTTCTGTTTTGGACAAGTTTTAGATGTTTTCAGCCCCTCTCAGTGCCATAGATGCATTGGTGCTACCCACTTATCCATCTGAGTTCTTCTGTTCTCAACAATCTTTCATAATGGAGGTATAAAATACTTTTGATGTATCAGATGATTGCATTCTCTTCCTTTTATTCCATTTAATATAAAGGCCTCCCCATTGACCGAGCAAGGCCCGGAGACGTAGTTCGAGTTGGACGAACTCTGTTATCGAGTCTTTGTGTCTTTCTTCATGCTTTTTATGCGTTTCTTCTTCTTTCCTTGTGTGCACATTATAATTCTGTGTTAACTTGCAATTTTTACATGTGATTCTTTTCATACATCTATAAGAAAAAGTATCCTGGATCAGAGGAAGAAGCTCTCCAAACCACTTTGAGATACGACCTAATTTATGTGCAATCAGGTTATGTCTATACCTTCATTCTAGACCTCCCTCATCCTGGAAGTGTCAATGCACCGGAGGCATCTCACACCACAAACGGTATCGTTGGAACCCTTTTACACCATTTTCCATATACTCAACAAAGTTATGGCTATCCGCAGGAGGCACTAGTTCCTCTAACACTTATGACCCTCCTGCTAGCAACATGTTTTTCAAGCCCCAACCTTTCTACCAAACTTTTTCTCCTCCTTATGCACAACAGAGCACTCTAGCCCCTCAACCACTAGCGCCATAGCCTCCCATGCATCCTCATCCCTAATAGCCACAGCCCCCTCAAGGTCAAGTGTTTGCACAGAAAAGTGTGACCAATCCCAAAAATTCGAAAGAAAAAGAATAAGGGGAAAGGTAACAAGGGTAACCAAGGCAATCAAGGTAATCAACCTAGTGAGCCCTAGGGGAACCAGCTTAACACCAAAATCTAGCAACAGGGAAACCAACCCAAGCAAAACAAGGCTATTCATATGAACAAGGCTTGTGCATGTTGTGGTGTACATGGCCATTATACACATGAGTGTCATCTCTTACCCCAGATGCACCAAATGTGGGAAGCTGAAGTAGCTTCTAGAGGTCAACAATCGCCTCATAATCATGTGCCATCTCAACTGACAGTGCTCACAAATCCTTTCCCTACGCAAGGATTTGTTTCTTCTCAACCTCATCCAAGTCAAGTAACCCATCCCCTCCAACCTTCTGGTCTTAGTGACTACCATATACTTATGATGAATTCTAATGAGGTTAACCCCTCCAATATCAACATGCAAACTTGGCCGCATCAATATGACAAGCCATCGACTTCGTCTGCCGCTGAGTACAAAACCAAAGCATCTGTTGAACCCCTTACGACACAAAAGGGTCCGTTAAAGATCCCTCAACCTAAAGTCAAGGCCATTCCCAAGGTCCCAAAGGGACCATTATTCCGTAATGCAGCTTCTAACCGAGCTACCCATACCTACAGTATAGTAGATGACTTGGCATAATCACCTACTACCATGTCGACACTGGAAGTACTCCAGTCATGCCCATCTCAAAAGAAATATCTACTTACCACCTTGGGTTCAGTAGATCCTTCTAATGATTTTTTGATTGTCTTCCCGGTTGATACATTAGAACATCCCCCATTTCCTTCATCTGTTGCTGTCCAGATACCAGTTCGAGTCCGTAATGCCATCATCTCTCGATGCATTATTGACGAAGGTACATCCACCTGTGTGATGTCTGCTATTGTTTGGAAGCAACTTAAGTCACCTAAGTTATCCCCCTCCACCATCACTTTGCATGCTTTGGATGGACACTCCTCCCAGGCTCTTGGCATGTACTGCAACTATCCAGTGACCCTTTCCGACAAGAATGTCCATGTTGACATTGAATTCATTGATTCCCCTTTGGATTAAAACATTCTCTTAGGTTGTAGTTACACATATGCCATATCAGCCATCCTGTTTGCAGTGTTCTGCAAGTTGTGCTTCCCCCATGAATGGAAGATCGTTACCATCGATCAATTGACTTACTACAAGCCAACATCTATGACCTCCCCCAAGTCCATTATCTCATCGATGTCTGAGAAACAGTCTTCAACTCCTCTCACCAGTGCTTCACCCAGAGTCTATAAATATTCCTCTTTTTGGGTGCTTTCCTTAGTCCTCACCATCCCATTTCATAGCCTAAGTCTATGGTTATTTCCATATTACAAGCATCAGAGTCTAGTCTCAAGCAGTCTAACACATCTGATCAACATCCAACTCCTCAGTGCCCTGTTGTCGCCATCCCAGCCGAGCCCTCTGGATCCACCCCCCCAGGACCTCCTCCATTTGTGGGTGCCTCTCCTATGTTTCCACCAGGAATTGTTCCTCCAAGTCTCAACCATCCATGAGCTAGCTATTCCATCAGGACATTGCCCTACAGGCTAGACAACTTTCTTATTCCCCGCTCTGGGAGTATTTGATGTCCCTATCATGGCTTCACTAGTCCTTCCTAACATGATTTTTGGATCCCTATATGGTGCATTGATCCCCCTACAAGCATTCTGCCTGGTCAGCTAAGACCTTAACATACTTTGACCTTGGTTCAACCAATCCCTACGGCATGTGCCACTACTTTAGTTCCATCACAACCTCAACGGGAACCAACTCCTATTAAGAAAGCATCTAGAGAGGGGGGAAAACTAAGAGGAAAGAACCTAAGGACAAGGCTCCCCAAGCTCCTCCAGCCTCCAAGACCGCAAATTCATCACCTCTGTATGCTTTGTGTAAAGTTGTTGGGCACACCACCAATAATTGTCCTGAGCTTCCTCATCTCAAACCTTTGGTTCATGAAATGTTTCGTGAGTCAAATCTCCTTGAAGTCCATGTTAACTTGTCAGGTCCACCCAAGAAACTTAAAAAATTGCACACAAACCGCCCTTGTGCCATGTGTAATCATCATGGTCACTATTCCCATTATTTCCTTCGTCTTGAATAATTTCATGATTTCCTTGAGGGGCTTCGCAAATACGAGGCCACTCTTAGTGGATCATCTACTCCTCTACCTATGGATTCTGGTATCATTAGTTAACCAAAACAGGGTGACTCTGGTCCCACCATTGTGATCCTTCCCCCCGATGTCGAGATGATAGACACGACAGGCCATATCGTTTACTTGTCATCATCCTTGAGTTCCCGAGTTCCCTGCAAACAAACCTTTCTGAGGTTTCTGCGCACATTTCTATCGAACCTCTTTCGACAAAATCCTAAGTCTCAACATCTGTAGATCCTCCATCTACCAACTCTTCGTCTACCATCCCAGATGATGCGTATGTGAACATTATTTCTCAGGTTAATGCACCAGGTAACACTACTGCATCATGTAGTTAGTCTTCCTCCCGTTGCCTATCTTCCATTCTGATGAGGACATCATGGAAGCTATGTCTACCCCTGATTACCCTTGGAACGATATGCACCATTGTGCTTACTTCCTCCCATATTTGGAGTCCACCACTCTAAATACATATAGTATGGCCATAGCATACTAGGGGGGCACATAGACCCCTACATCTCCTTATCATCCTTTGGAGGATCTCGTGCTAAGTTAGGCCAAGATGCTTGAATCCCTTTTTCAAGCACTCGAAACATAATGGCACTCCATAAACTTCTCCTGGTAGGGGGGCATAATTCCCACCTTTGCATACCAGATGAGCATCCCATGCTTGGGGGCATGAAGGTTTTCCCCTAGCCATCTTCTCAATTGATTAACGTAAGTCTCGTCCTAGATCCCATTGGATCTAGGTATGATCCATTATCCTCCCATTCCCTGGATAGTTTGTCATACCTGTCTCTCCGACGAGCCATATGCACATCACATATCGTAGATATTTGATACCATATCTTAAAATATTCTACTCTATCACCACGTAGTCCCCATGTTTGACGTAGTGGGTGAGAATGATTCTAGACCTCCTCTAGTAGTTCATTCTTCTTCTCCTCTTCCCTTAATTCTTCATCAGGAACCATTGTTCCAAGAAGCATTCAGGCCATCTTTAGACAGGTAAGGCCACTTGCCTAAAATTCATCAGTCTTGATTCATATGGTCAATTTGTATGCTATGATCTCCACAAGGTTTAGGGCCTTCTCCTCCTCTCAAATCAAAAGGAAAACACCCTTTTATAGGAAAACCCACAATTTTTTTGTTGCCCCTTGCGACCAAACCATAGCTCAGTTTGATGAACTGTCAGCACCATTAGAAAGATCTCATCGAGGTTTATAATGGGTCTTCCACATTTTTTGATGATTTGACAATTCACCAAGAAGTTATTTTCCCAAGAAAGTTCACTTTGTCACCTCTCAAAATCGAATTTCGTCATAAGGCGACACTTGTCCTTTGAGACCCACCTCCTCTTAATACTTTTCATAACATATGTTGAATTTCATCATGATTAACCATCATTTACTCATGTTTTGATGGTCCCCACCAGGCCTAGTCTGTGTGGCAACAACATCGAGTCACCCTTGTTCAGAGCATCTGCAATGAGTCACCCTTGCATTCTTGGAGTCTATTTCATGTCCCATTATATCATGTCATAGTATCCCATCCATATTTTCATATCATTTATCCTATGTTGCCCATTTTTCCTCCATTCATACTTTCCCCATCCCCTCTGGAGTTGAGTCAATTTCTTCTAGGTCAACCATGCACTTTATGCTGTGATAAGGGTAGTTGTTTGTTTGTCCCTCAGTCCCACTTTTCCCCATTATCCTTGGTGTCAGTCCATTAGTCACATTACTATTTTCCCTCGTGCCTTAGTTGAGGATCCTCATTGCCTCAACTATTGCGGGCCCTATTCTGTCGACATCAACTCATTTATTCCAGAAGAATGACCTAGAGGGTGGTGTATCTTGGTTCCAACTCCCATTCTTGTTTTGTGCCTTGGATCGAGTAGAGGGACTCATTATTACCTTTTGGCTTGGTTGTTTCATGTTCGTGATTCATACACTTGATGATCCAGTGATGCAACAGATTGTACCAATGATTCTCGGGTGTGTGAGAGATGTTTCAGACCTCATGAGGGAGTTGCCCTTCAGGTAGCCCCCCACATGCCTGGATGCATTCCTATTATGCTATAGCCTCATATGTAGTTCCACAAAGTAGATGGGTTTGGATCCTACTGATTGCAATGTTCATAGTATGCATATCTCCTCTAGATGATCCTTTCAGTTTTGCAGATCCCTTCCTTGTTCAGCAGGGCTTCTCCGGTTGTTCTAACCTCCCTCCCACCCATTTTTTGAGGGAAGGGCCTTTGTATCTCATGTACTCAAATATTATTATATTCATTCCTGTCTCATGTTTTTCCATGTGCATTATGTATATGGGACACTTTGTATTATTTTGTAGCTCTGTTATGCCAGCATGTCATGTACCATTCAACATGTACTTCATTGCTCAGTTTTATATTTCTAGGTGAACCATTATTTCCATACTAAGTTATCTTTGTGGGTATGGGTATGCCTCCGTCACCTCATTGAGGTCCAGTACCACAACATAAAATGAGACTTGCATTAGTCTTGCCCCCTCTGTCCCTATCCTCTTTCACTTCAACTTTATTGGTCTCTCTATCTCTGACTCCCCTATGTTGTCTAGTGATTCTACAATGTACTTCAGTCATATGTTTTGATCCTAACAGTCGTACGTTGGGGGAAAATATGTTATCACCAAAAAATTGATCATCTAACCTAATTTACTAGATGGATCGAAGTACACCATGTAAAGCCAATTTTACCATAGTAAAATTGCTTTCACTGTGAGAAATCACTTAATAAACCACCTTTTTAAAGTAATTTATAGTTAAACCCATGAAGAATAATTAGATAAATAATTATTTACTTGATTTTCTTTTAGGAATAATTAATTAAACCATTGCTCAATTATTATTCCTTGTCATATTTGACGCAATCATGAAAAATAAATAGATAAACCATTAATTATCTTATTTTTCTCTAAGAAGAATTAATTAATCATTAATTAATTATTATTCTTTGTTAAATTTGACTAAATCCCCAATTATATAAATGGTTATTTATTTATTATTCCTTAACTAATTCCTTGAGATGACAAATAAATCATTTATTATTTCTAAATAAAAGTTTAAATACATTTTCCCTCCTAAACAAATATAATAAAATAATCCAGGTGGTTATTCCAAGAATGGGATCAATAATATTTTATTATTGCTCATTATTTGAGGATAACTCAATATTTTGTTATAAATAGAAGGGTTTTACATCCATTATTTACTTTTGATTATTTTCATTGTTACACTCACTATTGTAACTCTCATTATTTTCATTGTCGCACACCATATTTTTTCTGGGTTTACACATTATAGAGGAGAGAGACTCTACACAAGCTGAACAAATTTCAGGATAGCAAAGAACCCATCCCATAGAGGGGGATTGGTAAGATCTATTTGTTCGCTTCACAAGTGTTATAATAAAAACTATTCTTTGTATATCTAGTTTCCATTGGATGATTGAAGTTATTACTCTTTTTTTTTGTTGTTTAACTATGATTGTGGCATAGATCAAAATTTTGGCAGGTTTTGTTTCTATCAGTTGCTGTAGATCTACAATGTTTAGTAGCCATTTATATTGTTGAGATTGTTTTTCATCCACAATCTTAAGTGGGTTCGTTTCATACATGTTTGAGAAGAAAACACTACAACACTTGCGACCTCACGACCCCTACGACCCATCCCCACTTGCGACTTTGTGACCCACTCCCATCTGCCAGTATGCAACCTATATGACCTAGTTGTTTTTACTGACCTACCAGTCGCCAACTCATGCGCTCATCCTTGCGACCTCCGTGAACGTTTGATCCCTATGACCTTGTGCCTTAGCAAGGAAATCCCTTCCCAAGATCTAGAAACTATAATTTGTTCTTGCTACGAGGAGTTATTATTCATGCCATCTCACTCATCCTGGTATTTACTATTTGACATGTCAGGTGACGTTGATCTTGAGTGCATCTCAATCTCCTCGTTTGACGATGAGATGACACCCTCAATAATGAAATATACCCATAGAAGTTTTGAAAGTAGTGTGCAGGAGATTCAACAAGCTTGCTACTCCCCATATATGGGGATACTGCAAAAAATATTAACAAAAGAACCAAGTTATCTTGGTTTTACAGTTACATAGAATTCGCTAAACAGGAGATCCCAAAGGCTTAGGAGGATTTCCCATTATACATAAATGACAGGAGGTCGAAACTCCACAATGTGGCATCACATCCCCTAGTTTTTTCATGCATCAAGACCATTGAGTGGATCATACGTAATACAGACATAGATCAATGGATGATAAGGGATCACGCAGGCACACCATTCACAACTAGCTCCTCTATAGACATTACTATGTATTACAGGTTACCCGAAAAGGAGGAGGCATTTAAGACTTAGTGGCTATCAAATTTTGTAATTCCGACCAAGGAAATTTTAAGGGAATGGTGGCAAGACCCCTCCAAGTTTAGAGTCAGAAGTGATCAAATATATAGAAAGGATGGACTAAATAAGGTGTTATCTCAAAATCTAACCCTAGAAGGCTGCAGAATAGGAAGACCTCAAGTAACTATTTCAAACCTACTTTAGGCTAAGGCTTAGCCTCCTCAACCTGAGAGGGCTCTCTCAAAAGGGTTAATGATTAATCTTCAGACTCTCGGTAGACGCACCAAAATGTTATCTCAAAATCTGACCTTGGAAGGCTGCAGACCAGGAAGACCTCAAGTAACTATTTCAAACCTACTTTAGGTTGAGGCTTAGCCTCCTTAACCCTTGAGAGAGCCCTCTCAGGCTGAGGAGGCTAAACCTCAGCCAAAAGCTTGGTTTGAAATAGTTACACTGAGATAGTCTGATCAACAGCCTATCAGGGACCTAGTTTGGTGATAAGAGAAGGTTTATCAGTTGATTGTCGCTATGATGAACCAATGGTATGGCAGGCCCGACGCTGATGTTTTCCTCAGGACATGGATCCTTATCATGTACGTCGTTACCACCAGGGGTATGATCTTCAACTAGGTCAACGTCCTAGCTTCAACTCTAAGAACAAACATAGTTGCGACTAAACATCCTGAGCTAGACCAGCCGTCATAATTCTACATTGCCTCATACGTCTTCAATGAAGTATGTGAAAGGTGTCAGTTTGATTGCTAGAGCTACAGTTGGACCACAACTGCAGTAGAGCCACTGCATCAACATTACAAGATCTTCTAGAACCCTGGTTACAATATGCTCGACACCATCTATGAACCATTTATTGCCCCATTCAGGTGCTTTTTAAGGAAGAACCCCCTTGCATGTACAAGAGGGCCATGGAAACCATCATCAAAGTAGAGAATTGGTTCCAATCCAAGAGGGGACATTCATAAGAGTTTTTGGTTCTTACAAGACCCTTTAAGCACTCCCTTGATTTTCCAAAAATAGAGTACTCATGCAGGAAGTGCGCTATCATATGACCCAGGGGTTTTCAAAGACGTTGAGCAAGGGGAAGCAGAAGCCTTGGTCCACATTCCCTCTTGTTATTGGGGTTTCATTATGAAGAATTTGGTATCTACAAATAAATACTAATTCCCTAGATAAGTAGCCATATATAGAACAACAATTTAAATCACTTTAGCCTTTTCCTATAAGCAATAGATAAGACAAAGAGGATGAGAAGACCTACTTGTAGTTTCACTTTCCTCTTGTCTCCTTTGTATTGGTCTCATCACTCCTTCCCGTACTTAACATGCTTAAGAAGTACCTGTAAACATCAACAGAAGACAAAGAACCAATCAAAGAAAAAGATCTATTGATTACAAGTAAATGGAATCAGATACATTCATACATATAAGCATCATATAACAAGATAAGCATATGGAAAAAGGTTCAAATAATTTATTGAATAGAAGGAATAATTACAACCATGAAGTCTGATTTGAAGTCACTCCTCCAACTTTGATCCCATCCACATCACATCAAAAGCATGACACTCTGGCAGCATAAGAATACTTGTCTCAAAGTCAATTCTCATAGCAACATTATCTTCTTACATTTCATCAAAGTCTAGCCCCTTTATCACTTATATGAATGCTCAATTTATAGGAAGATGGAGAAGGTTATACCATAAATGGGGGTATTGAATGGCCTTCCATGCTTAGAATTAGTTCCATGGAGGAAGGGATGAGAGGATGGGATGCATCTTAACTCATTCCTCATCCATTTTTGAGCTCATAGGAGTTGATAAGTGAGGGAAACTTCTAGAAGACTCCAAGAGATAAGAATATTCCCCAAACCCTATGTGAATTTCACTCAATCTCGCCCAACGCAGGTCAAAGAGGGCCTAAGTGCTCTGTAGAGAACCCTGACATGGACTTAACTAGTCTGCAGTGCACCCTTACATGGGCCTACCTACACTGGTCCCTTTATAGATCATTTCAGGATGTCTTCAAGTCATGAAACTGTCTGGGAAGGAGCCATTCAAAAGGTTGACTTGTTTAAGGCATGAAGCAACTAAAATTAGCGTTTGATGAGCCCTAAAACACTGATCTGGATGATGGGAGTGATATGCCCAAATGGATCTGTAACAATATGCTAATGCTCATCATGAGAAAACTGAGACCAAAAGTGTTGACTTTGGAAATATAGCAAGAGATCCTCATACAATGGATCATATCAGTTAATGAGAAATACAAAATCATTGGGAAATGGAACCTCAACCATGTATTCTTCATCAAATTGGGGAAGTTCGAATATTAACTCAATGAATGCCAAAAATTTCTTAGACTTGGAAACATTAAACTCCAAATCAAACTCTTGAAGTATGATGATCAATTTTGAGTATTTTCCTAAATTATTTGATGACCAAGGATATGTTTCATGGGGTTATAATGAACAACTACCATGGTATTTTGTAAGAGTATGTAATGCCATAAACATTAGATAGCATAAAGAGTTTCCAAAGTTAAGTTTTTGATGTGGTAATAAGAAAGTTTGAGGTCAAAAAGGAATTTTCTCAAATAGTAAATAACATGTTCATTCTACATCTCATCCTCCAAAACGAGAACCATATCAATGGTTGATTTATAGGCTACACAAAGAGAAACAATTCCTGATTATAATCAAGAGGACTCAATAGTGGGGTATACAACAAGGATAGATTCAAAGAATTGAAGTATCTCTAGGCTTGGCCAACCCATATGAAAGGCATGCCTTTCTTTAATAGTCGCATAAAACCATTTGTTATCTCAACATAATTGGCAATAAATCTATGCAATAAATTAGTCTTCTCTTGTAAAAAATGAAGTTGGTGAAGAGTACACAGGAGAGACAAATTGGTGATTGCCTCAACCTTCAAAGGATCAAATTTGATATTTTCCTTTGAAAAAATGAAACGTAGTAACCTCCCAAACACCATGCAAAAGACACACTTGTGCAAGTGTTGACGATGCTGGACCCACCAACATTCATGGGATCTCCTTCGTATGAAGTCCCAACTAGAGCTCACACCATTTGGTGTAGGATTCCCATTTGGTATGATGGTCTGATTTCTATTATCTTAAAGACATGCCTTATCTCTTGCTTGTCATCACATGAGAATGGTATACTTAGTCTTCAAACAACGAGGTTTGTGTGCCTGGTGAGTGCTTAATGTCACTTCTATCAGGGTTCTTTCACTACAGAGGGAGAGGGTGAGAGTGAGTCTCAAATCAAAAGGGAATAGTCCCAAATCTATTAGAGACACACAACATAGCAGGCCATGTGCAGCTTCCAGCGGAGTAGTCCACATGGATGCAACAATAAAAAAAACAAGGTGAAAAGATAGCACGTACAACACCCAATGAAATAGTCCACACAAGCGTGATGGTCATTATAACAAGTTTACAAGAATGAATGTGTTGAGTGTTTGATGGAATATTCCACATGAGTGAGACATTGTTAACAACTGATACAACACATTTCCAATAGCATATGTACTAAAACAACTGAAATAGTTCAACTATCTTAATACACATTAAAGTAACATGCATTACAAGCGTCCAAAGAATAGTCTTACAAAAGAATATAATACATGTATGAAAACATGTTGGCCTATTAACAAGCTTTTGAATTAAGCGGAAGCTCCAAGACACATTTTTACACCATTACATCACTAACCTCGATAATGGGGCATTGGATCCACTGCTCACTCAAAGAAAATACTAGAGACTCTCAAGGCTATGTGGGAGGAGGTAAGGTGAAAAGTATTTTGCGTGTACAAATGAGGGGTATATATAACCAAGGGTGAAATTGACCCTTGTGACTCTTCGACTTCCCTCATGACTATTTGAATTACATGACTCTTAAACTTCATATGTGGGTCTCTTGGAGTTCCACGTTACATTACATTGATTACAATAGTATGGCCCACAGTAGTGATGTGGCAGAGATGACTCATGACATGAATCAACATGACAATTTTGGTATGTTCATGTTGATGGTGGTGTCCATGTCGAGCTGCAGTGCTACTGAATGATGAGTGTGCTCTTGGTGTAACATAGCTTCACCTCTGCATGGCAAGGTGTGTGGATTTTTCGATGGTCTCGATGTTTGCTTGATGTTTCACATGCATGTATCCCCTTTGCTGGTACTTAGTATGCTTCATGTTTTCATCCATTCGTGAACAAGTCTCCTAGCATGTGCTCCTTGTTCATCCCATTCGTCGTCATGCCATGTCTCATCGATGTACCTATATTTGCAGTCACTTATGATGAGACGACATAAAATCTAGAAATCCCCTCGTCTACCATGATGGACCATCTTTCATTTTTGGGTGCAGGTGACCGGGAGAGAGGACAATGCTCTAAAAGTACGTCGAGCACATTTTAGGCTGGGATGTGGGGCTTTGGGGCACTGTCAAGAAAAATTGCACAGAGGTCACTGGGAGGCTGGGATGAGAAGTCCAGAACAACAATGACATTATGTGGCATCTGGATCAACTGGGAGGTAGAACTACACAATTTTTGCATGGAAGGCAGTGCGAGCAGCAGAGGACACTGACAATGAAAACTGTGTAGATTCTCACGGGAGGCTAGGAGTGGGTTGTGAGAGCTTTCTAGCCAAAACTGCACATAACTGGGAGGCAAGCATGTTGAACATTTCTACATAGTATCTGGGCTGAGTGGGGTGTCGGGAAGTTGGTGGGTAGCCCAAGAAAACTGCACAATTTTCAGGAGGAGTAGCAGGTCGACTGACAGGGGGACTAACTAACAGAACTGTACAATTTTTAGAGGCAATGTACTGATAGGCAGCGACTACCTATCCCTCATGTCTGCACAATTTCTTTAGTCAGTGGAGGCAAGCATGATAACAGCTTCTGCATAATTGTTTGGAGGAGTGAAGCCCGGGGTGACTGCTAGGTCAAACTCTCCGGTTGACTAGCGGGAGGCTTGATGGATTGGCTTCCAAGTAGCACAAATTGAGATGGATTCTTGGGAAAATTCTACATTCTTTTGGGTGATAGTCAGCCAAGTTGATTCCAATATTGCATAGTGCAGACTTCCTGGGAGACAGCCTCATATCTGCTCAATTCTAGGCATCAATACTTGGTCACTGAGGCTGAGACTGTGTTTTGTATCTCAACGGTGGTCTAGCTGATGGAGGGTGGTCCAGTCGACATGTTTTCAGCAAAATTACTAAGTGTGTGAGTAGATGGATTTGTGTATACATGACCTTACAGACACACACTCAACACAACTTAACAACAAGACACCTCGAACCAACTAGACAACATATGCTGAGTGTGACTGATTGAAGGGTGCGAGCGACAACTGCGGCACTTGAGGCAGATTGTTGAATGACTGTAACAACACTTGCGTGACATTGCATGAAACTTCATGTGTGAGTGTGACAGATGCTTACATAGTGAATAGACCTTGTACACATGAAGACAGACCTTGAACATAGCTAGAATATCACTGCAAGCATGACATTGTGACCAACATGCTAAAAGATGTCTAGCGAGCAGTCAAGCAAAGAGGGTGTAAAGACTTGACATGAGCTCATGGGATGAGCCCGATTGTTTGAAAACATCAAGGGAAAAACCAAGGAAGGCTCTGAAATTAGATGTAGCCGAAAATTTTGGAGGGTGTTGCGGCCATTACAACACTTTTGCAACACACTGGTTGAATACCAGCTTCTCTATTTTGGTCCATTGGTAGCATAGGGCCTTGGTCTATCAGGGAGTATTGAATCACTGTGTTGGTTACTTCGGCTGCCCCACTTACCCCATGGACATACATGGTTCACCTTTTGCCAACTCATTCAAAGACAACAACAAGTTTCAGCTTGATCACAATGTTTCGAAATCGGGAAGGGTAATTGTTGGAGAGGTAAATCTCCTCTACGGATAGAGGCGATCCCTACTAGCCCAGAATGAGTCTAGCAACAATCAATCAATGCTACTCTGCAAGTTCCTAGTTGCAATTAAAAAGTGGGTAATGAACACCTACTTGGATTCCAGCGCTATTTGTTCGATGAAGAGATGCCGCATCCACTCCTTCGCTCTGGTCGGTCACAATCCTCCACTATCCTCGTGGATGGACACCTGCACATGCAAAGAGAGAACAAACACAAGCGTGAAATCTAGTAAAAGCAACTATACATCAGTTAGAAAGGATGTAATTCACATTAACCATTATAAGACAAATGAGAATGGAACCATAACAGTAGTCATCTATCTTTTATTAATCAAAAACAGAGAAAGGTACAACCAATGTTCTGACGCCGAGTCCTTCTCAAGAGGGTCCAGCCAGCAAGTCTCATAAGCATTCACCCTTGGAGGTAGATCTCCCAAGACAAACAACTCTCTCCCTCACACAAGGCAACAAGACTTCACAACCTTCCTTAAGCTCTCTAGCAATCCACACTTAACACACCAACTGCCTATTAAGAGCAGCACTAAAGCACTATGAATTCCTCTATGTCCAAAGCTATATGTCAAAAAACTAGCTGCTCATGGCAATGGTGGAGGCTTATATAGGAGAAGGAGTCTCCATGGATGGTGGAAGGATAAGCTTATCTCCAAGAAAGGTGGCTCATATAACGAACAGACATGCCATAGAAGGGAGGGCGACCTTCACAAGGCCAAAAACCAGGTCTGGAGTCATCTGGAAGGCTGGCTGTTAGAACAAACTCGCCCAAACAGGATCAGCGCGGGTGTATAACTGGACTGGCACGCTGACATCGCATCTCAATGAAAGAAGAGTTCTGGTCAGCGCGACTTAATACAAAAAGAGGGTGCGCTGGCTATAAAATTCGATCAACGCGGGAAATGCGTGTGCTTCCACGCTGGCAACGCACCACTTGCACTAGCATCCGCTAGTCAGCACAGTTATCTCAATAACAGTCGCGATGATCCAATAAAATTAGGCAAAGAGGGTTTTTGGCCATTTCAGAGAGCATGAGCATGATGGATTTGATTTCATGATACAGTAGGGAGATTGACAAGGAGACAGTGACAATTTACTGTGTAAAACCTACTAACCCTAATTTTGCAGGAAAAGAGATGAAAACTGATGAAATGAGTGTCATTAAATATTGGAAAGGTAAATTTCATTTATTCAAGCTACTTCTAAAAATAAATGAGAAGAAAACATCTTTTCATGCTTTTGAGTGTTTTTATGTGGAATTATTATGCTTGTGGTTTATATGGTTGTGATTGTGCTGAGGTTTGGTGGCGAAGGAAGATGGAGTTGGCTTTTGCAGAGGTGGAAGATGGCATGGAGAGGTCCTAAGAAACCCCTAGTACCACTCTGAAGACTTCTATTGCAATCAGATTTCAAAAAACAACTTACAGGGAATTCTACAGGAGGCTGCAGGGGATCTACAAGAGGATCTACAGAAGGAAGCTGAGAGCTATTTTTAGAGTTTTGAAGGTGGAAAAATGACGAGAAATGGTGACTGGAGGCTAGGTGAAGGTGTTGAGGTGTCTAGAGCTTGCCAAGGAATATAAACAAATAACATGATGGTTGGATTTGTTTAAATGGCAAGAGGGAAGCTTATGGAGAAAAATGCAGAAATTGGGGCAGATTGGCGAAATGTTGTGAATGACTTGGGAAATTTGTGAGAAGTGAGCTGATGCTAGATGCTTTATGGATGTATGGTGAGCTCAGGTGCCCTGCAAGAGATCTGCACATCTACTTACAAAAACTGATAAGAGAAATGACTAACTATACCATGAAAACATAAATTACTATAGCTTGACCTAATTTCTGACTTACAAATAGAAAATGATGAACAATAACCTTTGAACAAACAAGCATGCAGAGAGATATATGGTAAGAGAATAGGAAATGATCTAGGCAACTGAATTTGAATCAATATATCAATCTTTCCGAATCAATTCATCACACTAGCAGTTGCGTTCAAGAGCAAAACTGTGTTTTTGGTGGCAACAGTAGTGCCTTGACCTCAAATCATAGTCCCAGAAAGGGAGAAAGGAGATCAGGGCTTGCTACTGGATTTTTTGAATCCTATTCTATCACTTCATTAGCCTACTTGAGCAACTGAAACAAAAACAACTATGTAAACCATCGAAAGCAACCTAATCTAAACAAAGTAAAATGAATCTATATAACAAAATTTAACTCATGAACTAAAGTAAAAATATACAAGTGCAAAGAAAGAGGTGCTGGGTTGGGCCCTAACCCAAGAGCTTCAGCCCTCTGGAAGAGATCAATGCTGGATCAAAAACTATTCCATCTTAATTATCAAAAATAATAGTCACACTACATAAACTATTCTCAAAAAGGAACTCGAAAATAAGCTAAACAAGTGTTGCACAAAAGTGTGAAAATTCTATTAATGGCTGGCTAACCTACTGAGGCTCTAAGCCCCCTTAATTATATAAATGGAGTCCTCCAATAGTCCTCTTAAAATCAAGGATCTCAGCTTCCGAGAACTGGAGATAAACAAGAGTCTTTTTTTACCCGCTCGACTGCCCCTTGGAATATGGACCTTTGTTCTTTGAGTTGCTGATGGAGGATTCGAGGAAAGGTGTCATAAATGAAGGAAACACCCCCCTAAAAATCCTCTTCCTTGTTTCCCTTGAGTATTTACTACCATTTTCTCATAAATCCCTTGACTTTGTCCAAAATTCGCCAAAAAAATCTGCATAAAGGACACATTAGACTACATGGCAAAATGACTAACCCAATTCACTCTATTAGCATAAATATATTCAAAAACATGCAGTAAACTAATGAGAATGGTGGATTATGTCGAATTAAGAGGCAAAATTAGCCCATATGATTACCCATTTTTGGGGCTATCACTTTTCCCTAGCTCTCTCTGACACATGTTGTAGTGGCCAAGTTGTAGACTTACTGCACAATCTGAAATATTAAAACTATGGCTATAAATTGTGAGTTTATGATCAGTCTATTGAATTGGTTTGACTTTGAATTAATTGGAACCAAAAATTATCTTTCCAAAAGAAATATATTGTGTATGACTATTGAGAAATAAATATCTCATTAGCTTTTATTGGAAATTATTCTTCTTTTTGCACATTTTCCACTCTAGGTTGACTACTTTATCTCCCAATTTACTAAACCTTTTTTCCATTTATTCAACTTGTAATTGTAAGGCATCTATGTAGAGTAGGATATTTTGTTGTGCCTCAATTATTTAAGCTGTTTTTACATTATTTATTATCTACGACCTTGGGTGTGTCCACATGAACTTGTTTTTACTGTGACCCTTGCCTATAATTTCCATTGTTCAGGCTCATCCTTCTAGAGATTAATGGAACTTGTGTCTACATGGAATTCCATCTCTTCTCCTTCTTTTGTCACATACAACTATTACTCATATCATGTAAAAAGTTTTAATGAATAATTCCTTTACAAGTTGAGGGAATTTCCTTGGGGACTTGACTTTTAGATGCCTTGCAAAACTAGATGTGAAAGATTATGGTGCTTCTTGTCAAAGAATTGCAATCCATCTCACTTGTTTGGACATATCTTTTATTTTATTTTTTATTTTTTTACTTGTAGTTTGTAGGTTTTAAAGGACTTAACACACTTGTGTATATAGGTTGTAACCATTGTTATATCATAGAATTTTTTTCATGCTTACAATTATATCTCCTCTTGTACTATTATTTTTTCAAGTAGCATAATTTGTGTATAGTTCTTCCTTGTGATGGTGATTGGGTTCATGTTATTTTCTGCTACTATGGTAGCATGTACATATTTTCGATGTGTATATAACTGTGACTTTATATAACTATAAATTTTATTATTCATTTATAACTATAAATTTTTATATGTCATGCTGGCAGAGGGCTAATTAATGTTTTTACATGAGTGAAACCTCCCTCACCATACACGTGTTGCTCTAGCAACTAATACAAAAGAAAAAAGAAGTACCTAATACATCACATTTATCCTGGGATTACTTCTTCTTTTGATGTATCTAAGTCATTACTCCAACAATGTAGGAACATCAAATAGGACAAATCCCCCAAGGGCTACATATGCCAACATTAGTTTAGCCAAACTTGAAAAAATTTAGATTATTTGGAATCTACTTATAACTTTTTACAGTGTTTGTTTTTTGGATCTGCTACAATGAGTGCTACGATCATCTCTCCTTTCATAGCTACATCGGTCTCAAGGAGTTCTCCTAGCATCTATCCTTCCATAGCTACCTCTCACACATTTTTTCAAACCATTTGTGAGAATTTATCCATGCAAAGTTTAACTATGATAAATATCATAATCTGTTATTATTAAAGTAGCTATTTATTATCATTTATTTTAACTGAAGAATGCATGTCCTATGCTTTCAATCTTTAAATCCTTTGTGTTCTTGTCAAACACCTACTTCTTGTTGTCTCTCTGCATAAAATACATCAGTTATCATATTTTCACATTAATATTCATGCAAAGTTATAACAGATTATTTCACATTTCATATACATATATTTATTGAAATTGTATGTACGACAAACTACAATTAATCATAGTTACTTGTACTAAACTTACTTTCCTTCTTTTGGCTAACATGTATGTTTATTTACCTATCCACACATCCATTCAGTGACTACTGCATACCTGCACACAAGGTATGCTATACACACCAATACACATTTCATTTTTCACCCTTTTAGCATATCTAGTCACATGGTCCCATATGTACTGTTGTACATAGTCCAACTATGGTACAACATATAATACGATCCTCATGGTATCACCTGCATGACATAAAATCTATCCACATATTTTTTTTCACCATGTTAGTATCATACTAACATTCATTTTCATGGTTCATCCATGTAATTAAGAAAGTTTTTATGTCATGTGTAAATCAATTCCAGATGTCATATGGTTACAATATCAATCGCATATTATTGAATCCATGCATAGTTTCCTCTTAATAATAACTTCCGCTTAATGTTCTAAAGCAGATTATTAATTCATAGCTATTGAAATTCAATATTCATGAGTCCATTGATTCACCTTGTATGTTTTACTGTAGCCCTATTTATGCTTCAAAAACTTGTTGACCATGCATAATTTCATATAGTTATACATGAATGTTTTTTTTCTACTTACAATCCTACACTCCTTATAGTTGTAAGTGTTTATGACCTGAGGGTATTAACATGTTAGCTCATTATTAACATTAAATCACCCTTTTCGAGAAGCAGAGTTATCCGTTTATGAATTTTTATTTCAATCATGCAACATTTCCTTATGTTGTCTATACACCTTATCAATGCAATGAGGTAGGAGATCCTCTCGAAACTTCTTGGTACAAATTATGATATGAATCTATTTTAAATAGATTGCTAAATATCATTTCATTGACCGAGGGTTCATACCATTTGTGCTACTTCAAAAATTACTATGGTTTGCACTCAAGGATACTTATAAGTTCCATTATACATATCCTTCAAAAGATGCACATGTTCTGGAAATTAGTTTAAGTTACATTTCCCCTTTAACCATACTTTCTTCCAACCAAAAAATGAGTCACATTGTAAGGAGGTGCATTAATAAAAGGATTAATTTGACCACAATTTTTATAGTTATATAGTGTTTATGCAAGATCTCACCATCATTTAGTTTGGTCTAATACTTTTCTAGTAATTATACCGTTTATCAGTTATTTTTATAGCATGGCGACCTTAGTTTAATCTCTGACAAGAATCATTGTCTAGTTTTGTATGCCACTCAAGTAATGTTATCTTCCACCATTTGCATTACTTGTTATTAATTTTAACAAAATTGAACAACCTCACATTTAAGGTATTTTCTCTTTATTGGATGCTACAACATTTTTGGTTCAAATATTTTTCCTGTTAGTAAGATTAATAACTTTCAATTTCTTTGTCTAACATGACTCCTAACATAGTCATGCATACTTTCCTATTTACTATTGCCATATAACCTTCCCAATATATAAATTCAATATAGCTCAATCAATTTCAATCCCCTGCATGTAGGAAAAACAAAATTCCTACATGTTATGCATATATGTAAACATTGAACACATCATGCCATTGATTTTGCAGATCACAACTATGCCCAACGTATAAGCAACAAAACATGCATTTTATCATCAGGTCAATCAAGCTCTTTCCTTCTACAGAACGTACTCCCCTTTAATAGGAATTGGTGTAACCAATATCTTTATGATTGTCGAGAATTGACTCAACATGTAAGAGGCTATCAATACCATTCAATAAATACAATACTCTTCCAAGTCTATAATCTTGCACACACGTGTTTGCATAGTAAGTTCCTATAACTCATTAACATGCATAGATATTAAGCATGTTTCTGTCCAACATGTCCATCTTAATGAGTACTTAACCAACTATGGTAACAACATGTACAACAATTAAGCTAGTTACAACCATGGATTTCCTCCATTATATAATATCCCTTCTAGGTATTAGGTGATATTTGTTTTTATTCAACAATACTTATTTAAATTTGTTACCTAATATAGTTTTCCACACAATTCTTTAACTGATACATGTTATAGTTTTTGTTAGTGGTTTTAAGAATTTTTTTTCTAATTTCTCTTCACTATGCACAATACCAGTTTTTCCCAAGTTTTTCTCTAGTAGCTATCATGCATATATGTATTTTACCTTTGCTTCCAAAACTATAATCCATATGACTAGTTTGGTGATTTACATGTAAAATCATCCTACGAAGATAAACTAGAATTGACTTTTCTTATTTACGGAAATCATTATACATAGTGATTTAATGTATAAATATTTATCCATTAGAAGCATACTGTGTTCCATATTAAACATAGTAATGTCAATTTTTGAAAAATAGGTCTCACCCATTCATATATGTTCAACATAGAATTATTTTTTCTTACACATCATCGTCCATGGAGATGTTATCATAAGTAGGATAGAAATAATGAGTGTGATAACAATTACCCCCTATTCCAGTTACCACTAACTCAAATATTTGATGCGTTAAAGACACATGCTCTTTATGGTTATCACAAGCATGTAAGTACAATGCCTCTTTACTTGAGTAGAAACTCCCAACCTGGAGAAAGGCATGCATCATCATATGCACCTGACAAATTTCTTCTAGGTCCCTTTTTATAATTAACATGAAGGATTAGCTAACTAGTATCAATGTACATCATAGATAACTGGAACTGTAGGTTATACCATACTGATTTTTCATGTACCCTCGTCTTAGGCATGAATGTTTTTCAAGTTAACCATAGGTATCATTTGTTTTGCAATGATGATTACATTTACATTTAATAAATGTCTCATACACCCATGTATGTACATCTTATTCAATAATATCCAACTAGGATAGAATAAGAACATCAATTCTTAACTAAGTTTGCAGATTAATTGGAAAAGAAAACCAAACCATGTCCATGTTCATAATTATTAACCAATTTCCTCTATTAATTGGCTTCCTCTAGTACACAATTTGACATTGCAATAAAATCCAAAGTGTTGTATAATTTGAGAAATCATTACGAGCAACTATAATAGCAATTGAAGCTCCATCAAACATAAATTGTCCCATATGAAGCACGAGACTACTAGCTGTCCTTGGCATTCTTGGTAGGTTCTTCATTGCAGCCTTGAAAAATATTTCTTTAAAATTGAAAAATCTCCTATAACTACACCTGATGATCAAGAGCACTATTGCAAGACTTCTGCCAATATAATCTAGAATGAAGGTTCATATGGAGAAGCTAACATGATAGAGTGCAAAAATTTCTAGAATATATGCTTCCAATGACTTATTGTGGCCATCGCAACAAATGGCCCACAAGAATTTATAAGAACTTCGACAACCTCAAAAATACCCTAAAAATAAACCTAATAGCATAGTCAAAATAGAAGCTCTTGCACTGAAACTCTCCGGGCACCTGTGTCATAGAACTTGTTGCTTCATTTGACAATATCACATTTCTCTGTTACAATTACTCCAATCCTGCTACTTTCCTGAAAATGAATTTGAACATAAGCAATCACGTAGGCCTACAACACTCAAAGTCTAGCTTCCTTCAGAAATCCCAGATGAATATAAATCATCCATTCCAATCAACTTTGCATTAACACTTTGGGAATATAGGCTCATTTAAAATCAAGCGGAACACTATGCACTATTTTCAACATAAATGTCACAAAATTTACAAAGTTTTGGCCTTAATTGTTGGAAATGATTATTTAAATCACACAAAACAAGGCTCTTTGATCTATTTTCAACTGGAAGTTAAGAATATGGACTTCTTTAACATCAAATGCAAGGCTGTGGATTGTTTTCATCTCAAATTCCACAAAATGTACTAGTTTTCACCCAGATTGTCTAAAAGAATACTTTAAATTACAGAAGGCTGGGCAGAATGAACAACTTGGAATGGTACAAACATAACCTCCATCAATATACTCCCATGCTTTCCAATCAAGACATAACTATGGCTTAAATGAAGTCCAATATTTCCAACGATGGCCATTCGAACATCTAAAAGAAATGTTAAAATTCACTTAAGATAATCATTGGAAAAAAAACATGGAGTAGACCTCAATAGCATCGATATTCTGGCTCAAATTTTACCAAAGAAAGTCCACCGAAATCCTTGAAACGTAACAAATTAGATTATGGAGCAGGGTTCGATGTTCGATTCATTGGCTTCCTATTGAAGTCCTAATTGACAATGTCATGTTCATCGTCGACAAATGATAAAAAAATATCCTTGAATCCCTCCTTCATTTCTTCCCATGCTATTATTGAAACTTATTTTGTGACATCGATGATCACAACACATATATTCCCCTAGCACATGAATTGGTTGTTGCAAAATAATCGATCTAACCAAGAGGCCCTTGGTTCATAAATTGTGTAGTGGAAGTCTACAGTTCAAATGAGATTAAACATAAAATTTCATGCATTTCATGTAGCGTAAGACGGTAATCACTACCCATACACTCTTTGAATCCTCCAAAATTTTACTACAAGAAATATTGACTATTTGATTTTTTGGAACTCGTTGATTTATCTTGGGCAAGTTGCAAGCACAACCAGTTGTTGTGTAGTGCTACCTCTTCACAAACTAAAAAAACAACTAGAAAATTCTAGCCAACCCATCTTCGAAGCATACATTTTCTCTAGTATTTATGCTCAAGGGAGAATCGAAATTGGAATACATCATCCACTCACTCAGTCAGGAATCACTTTGCTTCAGAACAACCTGAAAGGTGTGATTTTTTTTTCTTTTTCTTTTCTTCCAAGAAAATAGAAAATCAATATGAAAGCCACTGCTTCTATGTTGGCAAGGCTTATACGCTGATTTCCTTTATCTCTAAACCTTTTCCCGTTTTCACCAATGCAATCATGGATACATTTCTATATCCGAAAGAAAAGGGTTGGTTTTGCACCTCTCTAGATCATTTCATGAGGTCAAGCTTAGGTGTTTCCCAAGCCACAATAAGGTTCAATGTATCCCAAACATATACAAGTGACGCAATGAGCCTTTTCTAGCATTCTTGCCTTCTAATTTTTCACCAGATAATAGATTGCATATGTGGAATAAGGATAACCTTCATTACCAAGGAGAGAAGAAGTTTACGTTGATTTCATCGAGAATGTGGAATCAAGTGCCCTATATACACATCATGCATTATTGCTTTTACCCATGCATCCCATTGGGAAAATCGAACTGAAAGAGCTTTTCCTCAATCCCACCACACTTGTGATAAACATTCCTAAAGGCAGCATTCAAAAAGAAGAAACAATAGTATGGGTGTACATCCTGAATGAGAAACCTTCTAATCGGTTTCGAAAAGAATAGGTACATTCCCCACTAGCACATGAGGAATAAAACAACATGATCAGTGCATCAAGTTCCCCGTCACTTGCTTGAAGCTTGAGCACTGATGCCTGAACGATATCCACTTTATGTTTATCTAATCATACAACTGGAATTTCGTAAAAGTCGTTCAAGTGGTGTTAGGAACATTCGATGCCTATGTGTTAAGGCTTGGGTTGAACTCATTCAGTTGTATGATAATTTTAACGACTGTATATGCTCTTTGTCCTATTACAATGACTCTGTGATGGTTCTGTCACCTCCAATCTCCAAGATCCACCATCTTCGAACTCAACGATATATATTACACATGGTTCTCTGAATGTGTTCATTGTAATTGCTTGGTTGTGCTATGCTCACCCGTAAAACATTGCCAAGCAACCCACACACCATGGGCTACTATTTCTATGTATGAATCCCAGTCTATTGACAGTTGTTAGCCCCCTAATTTGCTCTCTTTTTGCCATTTCCCCTTCCTAAATGATAAGCATTTACCATTGTTTTACCTCTCTTATACACCCTCATCTTGCACTAGTCCAAGCAGAGTGACATATTTCGTATAAACTTTATTTTCCATATTTTTAATTTAACTTAGCATTAATTAATCATTTATTACATGATTTCTTACTTTTAATCACTCCTTGTAACTTATCGATATCTCTAATGTTTATTTTGAAGTTAGAGTACTTATCGTGACTGCTGGTGATAGTGTATGATCAGATCTTGCACCCTTGCGAGTATAGCAAATCCTTGCAGTGGATTTGAACCTCCTTAATCACTGCCTTGTTTTGAGCAGCTTCAACCATGACAACAAGATCGATCCAAAGGCAGCCAAGATCGAAACACCCTATTTTGAGGAGCTTCAACCACGACAGCAAGATCAATCCAAAGGCAGCCGAGAACAAATATGTGAAGAAAAAACTAAAGATTGGCTATGACCCGTTTTGCTAACTGTCTAAGTTTAAAGGCTGAAAAGCTAAATTCTGCAGTTGGTTATGTAATCAGTTCAATGATATATTTGGGCCTTTTGCCAAAGATAAATATAATGTAGAATGTAAATAGGACTAAGCGAGTTTTTGGATAGAACAAAAGATAGAGATAGAGAGGCAGTAATAGGTTGTTGTATTTTGCTATAACCTGAATCTGGGCTTGGCAATGTATTAACATATGTACTTGCCTCAATGAATTAATAAAAAGGGAGCTCTGCCTCATTTTTTACAAATCACATTTCTGCATTTGAGCTGATGAATTGATTAAAGTTGTGAGCAGCGTTTTTACTTAAAGGGGAAATGTGCTCGTTGGCTAGGGCCTAACCAACCTAACACATTTCCCCCACTTCCTATTTCATGTAATTTGTGTTTATATTGTCAAGTGTGATTCAATTTCAAGAACATGCATTCCTATTTGAGTGAAAGTGGATCCGTTGTGTGAAGTAGCTAAATTTCCTTTTCATTCACTTGATTTTAGATTGGTTTTCCTCAGCTTGGTCCAAGCAGGAGAAATAACCCTACACCAGTGCACTTTGGTGTGATATCTCCATTTCTACAAATTCTGTTTGATTGGTTTTCCCCGCCTGGTCCAAGCAAGAAAAATAACCCTGCACCAATGCCCATTGGTGTGATATCTCCATTTCTATAATTCTATTTGATTGATTTTCTCCATCTGGTCCAAGGAGGAGAAATGAACCTGCACCAATACACGTTGGTGTGATGCAGCAAGCCTTCTTAGTCTACTTTCCACAATCTTCTTTCTTTCATTAAATTATTATGACAAGATAAATGTATATGGATTGTTTCTTTATTCCTACAGTCTGTCAAGATCAGAAACATTCACTTTTTATGTGTGCAATTGATTTAACAATATAATAACACTTGCAATTATTAAGCGTTCATTTTAAGAATTAAATGCTAAGTGCAAGAAGCTCTAATCCGGTGCAAGAACTAGTTTCTTGCCACAAGATCTGAGTGCTTTGAACTTGGAAAAGTTCAAGCCCTTGTAGGAAGTAAAAATCCTTTAATAAAGACACCATTTATACCTTCTGCATAAATCTCTATTCCTGCACTAGTGCAGGCAGACTCCTATAGTATAGGACAGATTAGTGCAAGAAGGAAATCTCTAAAGGAACAGGTTTAGGGGCCCATCTAATGAAACTGCTAAGTGTCTCTGCTAAAGAGAAAACACACACTCAGTAGTTAAACAATAATTAGCTAGAATGATGGTCCTTTATTTTTAATTCCCTCTTGCCAATGCATTTTTCCTTGTTCAAGTCTTAGATTATATTGATGGTTCAAGTTGCCTTTTTCTCATTTTAGTTTGATTCTGCAATCGTTCCTTTAAAGAAAGTAGGGATTTATATTAGAAAGACTCATACCCTCTCTGGCATTGCCTGTGCTTTGTCTCTAAGTTTACGGATCCCCCGGGTTGATAAATTAAGTGTTGAGGATTTCGCTAAGTGTAATTCCTGCACCCAACATTTTGGCGTCGTTGTCGGGGAGACGATTTGATTTTGTAAGAATTTTTGGATTATACAATAGAGGTAATTTTTCGTTTGTTTTTGTAGTATTATTTGGAAAAGCTTCTTTGAAGGAATTTTATTGGTGTTAACTGATTTCTAACAACATTTTTATTAGAATTTGTTTTTTATTTTTCTTTCTTTCTTTAAAATGAATGCCTAGAAAAAGTAAGGGTTGGAAGCCCACTAAGGGTTGAGAGAATTCAGAAAATATTTCTCATATTGGGTTTCCTTCTATAAGTAGGAAGCTCAATCCAATTCAAACCCATCACGCAGGAACAATCCACCTAGATTCTGGTGACAATAGCTTAGCTGTGGTTCAGCCTGTTGAGGGTGGTTCAAGTAAAAAGGAAACAATGGTGGACCATGAATATCATGTGGAAGGGACTCGTGAAAACCAGGTAAGTAGGGAGAAATCCACTTTTGTGTTTCCAATTGTGGACATTGATACTTTGGTGCAAATGAAGAATATTCCACCATTAACTATCCTTCATTTCCATGGTAAAGTTCATGAAGATCATGACTCTTTTCTATTCGAGTTTGATATTTGTGTAGAAGTTATGATTATTCAACTGACACTCAGAAGTGAAGATTATTTCCTGTTACTCTCAAGGACTTAGCTCTACACTAGTTTATGGGGTTAGGATAAAACACTATAGCCTCTTGGGATCAGATGAAGAGAGTGTTTTTGTCTAAATACCAAGAATATTGCAAAACTCGGGACATGCAGTATGAGAATTTTACAATCATACAGGATGATGATGAAACTCTTGAAGATTACCTAGAATGGTTTCTGTATATTTTACGAAGTTCGAAACTTAAGCTTGATTCCAGTACTATTAGAATCTTGTTCTTAAGAGGAATTACTGATAATGTTAGAAATAATTTAAATTTGTTAGGACAAGGTGATATTTTTCAACGAACATTTGAACAAATTTGTGAATTATGTAGGAAATTTTCAAGAAATTAGTATGATCTAGTAGAGGAACTCGAAATAGAAATAGAAAAACTGAATCTACTGATGCTATGATTATTGGACTAGAAAATAAAATGGAAAACATGAAAATTGATATAATGAATAATGTTACCGAATAGATGGAGTCTTTAAAATTTCAACAAAAACTCATGAAGGAACAAGAGTAATTATGTATTTTTTGTCCTAAATGTAGAGACAAGAATCCTCCTAAAGAGTCTCCTCTTAATTTGAAAGAAACTAATAAGTGTGCTATTTGTGCAGAAGACCATGTCACTGAAAAATGTCCCTTTATACCAAGACTTAAAGTTGTATTTACACAGGGACAACCTGAAGCTGAATACTTGTATGCTATGGAAGCAAGAAGGAATTGGCCTAAGGTAGGTGCAGGTATGGCTCCTGAATTTTCTGCACACTATTTTGGTTATAATTCACATGCATATTCTTATCCTACCACTAATCAGTAGTGGAAGTATGGGAATCAATATGAGCATGTGCAACCTTCTCAACCATGGCAACAAGGTTGGAGAGAGCCAACTCATTCTCCGTATTTCTACCTACCACCCATGCAATCATATCCATCTACACATACACCTTATTCAATGCCTCAAATTTTGTGTCAGTGTACTCCATTGTTGTCTTTACCTCCACCTTTTTGACTTCCTCAGTTGCCTGCTCGACCTATGCCCAATCCTAACAATAATAAAGTAGTGAAAATGATCTATGTAACAAACCCACCTTTACCATTCGAGTACCATTCTATTCTAGTTGGGGTTCATGATATTCAATTAAGATCAGGAAGGACTATAACATCAGAAAATTAGAAGCAACCTAGATTGATTGTTGAAGAGAAAGGAGAAGAGGAAACTCTTAATAATTCTCTGAAAGTTGTCACTAAGAAGCCCTTACCCTCTGAATCCTTTCCATCTTCTTCCAACCAGCCTCCCATCCTAGAGAGGCTAGTAATGGAAAGAAGTGAGCCTATTTTTGAGACTAGCTTGGCATCAGAGCTTCAGAATATTTTCATTAAGATACCTTCACTTCAATCCATCAAAGAGATCCCCATTGGTACCAATATTATTAAGTAACTATATCTCAAGAAACTTGGGAGGAAGATATTGGAACCCCAAACCATTCGATTTGTTGGTAGGGCAGGAGAGTTGATGATGGGATGTGTGCATATGGAAAAATATACTGATCCAGGAAACCCTGTTGTCTTAGTTCAAATTGGTAATGTCCTTGTCTCTAATGTTCTTATAGACCTAGGGGTCAGCATTAATGTCATGACTAAGTAAACCATGGATCAACTTCGGTTATCTCATCTTCACACTACTCTCACTATTCTCGAATTAGAAGATAGATCTAAAATTAAGCCAGAAGGAATATTAGATGATGTGATCATCTCATTCAATTCTTGGGAATACCTATTGATTTCATCGTGCTTCATCCAAAGAACCAAGGTATGCTAGAGCCAATGCATATATTGGATGTCATTCCAGTGATATGTATATTTCGCATGGAGATTCTAGGAAGAAAGTTACCTTATACCCCCTCTGCTAGATCCATTCAGAACCTTCAAGATACTTTATGGTTGGATCAAAGCAGTGATGAGGAGACTCAACCCATTTCCCTTATCCATCATTATACTAGGTCTTCACAAGAAGATGAGATTCGAAATTTCGTGAATAATCTAGACACTATGCCTAATTTTGAGCCATTGAGCTAGATTTTCAGCTTATATTTTCAAGATAATCATGATTCTCATTCTTATGTACCACTACATTTGACCAACCCCTTGAGTACTCCTAAGCCTGGTACTACTCTTGTTGAGATTAGCCCTAATAAATCCTTTCATATTAGTTCACATGTGGATTCATCTCAACAAGAGAACCTTGTAAATTTGTTGCAAAACCATCTTAGTGCCTTTGCTTGGGGCTATGAAGATATGAAGGCTATTCCTCTTGAAACTTGTACACATCATATCTGTATTCAGGAAGGAACCTGGCCTGTTCGACAACCCCAAAGGTGAATGAATCAAGCTCTAAGAGATATTGTAAAGGAAGAAGTACAAAAACTCTTGGATGTCGGTTTTATCTATCTTATTTCCAATAGTCAGTGGGTCTCTCCATTAGTGTTAGTACCTAATAAATATGGAAGATGGCATATTTGTATTTATTATCAATATTTAAACAAAGACACTCTCAAATATTTTTTCCCTCTCCCTTTCATTGACCAAGTGCTTGATACCCTTACAGGAAAGAAATATTTTTCATTTTTGGATAGCTTCAGTGGTTATAACCAGATACAAATTGCACCCGAAGATTAGAATAAAACTAATTTTACATGTCCATGGGGTACATTTTCTTAGATAATGCTTCCCTTTGGTTTATGTAATTCCCCAACTACCTTTCAAAGGGCAGTCCTGGCCATTTTTTGCTGATCTATAATTTGTAGAAATGTATATGGATGACTTTTCTGTGTTTGGTGATTCTTTTGAGGAATCTCTCAAAAATGTGAAGAAAGTACTTCTTCATTATTAGGATGTCCATCTCGCCTTGAGTGACAAGAAATCTAGATTAATGTGCAAAGAGGGAGTGGTACTTGGCCATTTGATTTCAAGTAAAAGTATCCAGGTTGATCCAGCAAAGATTGAAATCATTCTGCATCTCCTTGCACCCAAAACTCAAATGGAAGTAAGATGCTTTTTAGGACATGCTCATTACTATAGAAGATTCATTGAAAAATTTTCTAAGATAGCTGCCCCTCTTTTTTGACTTCTAGCTAAGGATAGTGAATTTTCTTGGACCACAAAATGCCAAGAGTCTTTTGAAACATTGAAGGAAAAGTTAGTACATGCACCAATTTTGAGAGGTCCTAACTAGTCCCCGCCTTTTCACATTTCTTCTCATGCTTCAGATTTGGCTATTGGCGCAACTTTAGGACAAGAGGAAAATAAACAATCCTACGATATTTATTATATTAGTAAGAAATTGTATTCCGCTGAATTAAATTATACAGTTACAGAGAAATACTTTTTAGTAGTAATTTTTGTAATTAATAAGTTTAGGTACTATATTTAGGATATGAAGTATTTGTACATACTGGTCATTCTGTGATTAAATATTTGATGAACAAGACATTGACTAGTGGTAGAGTGACTAGGTGGTTACTATTTTTGCAGTAATTTAATGTTACTATTGTTGATAGACCAGGAAAATATAATGTTGTAGCATATTTTATTTCTATATTAGGTAATTCTATTGAAGCAACTCCTGTTACTGATGATTTTCCAGATGAACATATTTTTGCTATGTCAACAAATTCTCCATGGTTTGCTGACATTGCTAATTACTTGGTTACTGGGAAAATAGCACCCCACTTGTTTGCTCGTGAAAAGCAGAATATTACTCAGAAAAGTACTGCATACTCCTGGATTCAAGGAGATCTCTTTTACACTGGTCCAGATCTGATTATCCACATGTGTGTAAGAGAGGAGGAAGTGTTTGACATATTGAAATTTGCTCATGATGAACCTTGAGGAGGCCACTTCGCTGATAAGCATACTGCATATAAAGTATTGTGTGTTGGTTACTTCTCACCTTCCTTGTTTAAGGAGGCCAAATAGTATGTCATGTGATGTGATAGCTGTGAGCGAATGGGCCAGCCTAATCAAACTAATGAAATGCCTTTATTCCCCCAAGTTATGATTGAGCCGTTTGAAAACTGGGCTATTGATTTTATAGGGCCAATAAATCCAACATTATTAAGTAAAAAGCATATCTTGGTTTGTACAAATTTTGTTACAAAATGGGTAGAAGCTAAAGCTGTTTCCTTTGCTAGAGAAAAGGTTGTTTATGATTTTCCTTTTACTGAAACCTTTACTCGATTTGGTGTGCCTAGAGAAATTGTTTCTAACAATGGTCTGCAGTGTATTTCTAATCTGGCATAGGGTGTGATGAAGCAATACAAGATCTAGCACAAGAAATTACGTCGTATCACGTGCAAGCAAATGGCCAGGTGGAATCCACAAACAAAGTGATCGAGTCCATTCTTACAAAGATAGTAAATATGCATCAGAAAGACTAGGCTGAAAGATTAACAAAAGTTTTGTGGGCATACATAACCACTTGGAGAAATAGCACGGGACATACACCATATGAGTTGGTATATGGCAGACAGGTTCTGTTACCAATTGAATTCTAGATCAAAACTTTCAGAACTACAGTTCAGTTAGGACTAGATCTCTCTGAGGCAAAAAAACAACGTCTTCTCCAATTAAATGAGACAGATGAATTTCATAGGGATGTTGTTCAACAAAGCATACCAATTCAGCAACAACGCAAAAGGTGGCATGACAAGTATATTGAGAAAAAACAATTCCAACCAGGTGATTGGGTGCTCCTTTATGATTCTAGATTTAAAAGTTTTAAAGGGAAATTCCATACACGTTGGATGGGACCTTATGAAGTGATCCGAGTATTCAAGAATGGAGCAGTAGAAGTTAAAACTATTGATGGACAAAATTCAGTATTCTTTGTAAATGGACACAGATTAAAGATGTATTTTTAGACATTTATGAGGAAAGATTTTACATAGAAAGTCCAAGAACAATTCGAGATAGTAGTGGTGAATGGTAATACTAACATTTTGAAACATGAATTCTTCTGCTTCTTCTTAAAAAAAATATAATACAATTTTTTTTTTTAAAGTAAAGAAAAACACATTTTCCTGTAATTATGAAAATTAGTGCGCTGACATGATTGCAGAAGGATCAACCTGAAAATCAGCTTGCTGGTAGGAAGATAAAAAATTTCTAATAAAAAGAAAATGTTTCTTGATATTTAGATATGCTAGTGACCGCCAAGTAAAAGCAGGTTCAACAGAACCAACCTTTATACAATTGGGGTAATATTTTTATTCAAGTAACACTTAATTTTCATTACACTTATTTTTCTTGGACCAATGCAGGCAGACCTTCCTATTTTTTTTTTGCCTTTCTTCATATTCCACTTTCGTAATATTCCTTCAGTTTTCTTCTTCAATCCTAGAATGATTAACCTTCCCATATTCTTCTGAATTTACCGTGTCCGATTCGTAAAATTCCCACTTTGCCCTTGGATTTTTTTCCCTACCCCACTTCTATTTATCCCCTCTTCTCGTACTATTCCTGGAATCCCTGTACTAGAATTCCTTCCCATTATAAAATTTCCCTTTTCCCACTTCTTTGTTCCCTCATGAATTCATTGTAGGATCTCATGCACAAAGAGCAAAAGGATATGCTCTGAACCATCAAGAAAGGGTGAATAAAATTTCCAATATAAGTTGAGGAAGCCATCTTGGAAGTCCAACCTATATCTTATTTAAATTCCCTATTCTTTTTCTTAGATATTATGCTTGCACTAGTGCAAGCATGTTATCCTATATAATAATGCAAATACAATGGTACCAACAAAATAGCATAGTTTAAGCCATGAAAGCAGACTAGTGCAAGCATACACCCTATCAGAAACATAGTACAATTTCTTCCTTTCATAATATACGTCATAGGAAAGGGGTCATCATGAAAATTTATAAGAAGTCCTTTCACTGAGTCGATGAGTACTTGTGCTATCATATTAACTAGGAGAGAATTATTTACAGTACAAGGTGTTTTTAAGTTAGGAATCATGATGATTTTTAATGAATGCTAAGTTATTTTTTGAATTATGAAGGAATGTGGAAGCGTTTAACCATTGCTTGGATATAATTGCCCCTTTCTACCATAATCCTATATGTCCTTCACTCATAATGATTACCTCACCTGGCCCGTAAAATGCCGCTGCAAGTACTAATCTGGCATGATCTCAAAGATGTCATGCATCCACGGCTATTTTAGCAGAATGAATAGGTGATAAGATGGAAGGGATGGTGGAAGGTTGGATCCCTTTCTATAAGAACCAATTTCCCCTTTGTTGCATGTAAATTCTCGACTGTTCATAATCGTTAAGCAGTGATGCTGCCTATTCATATGGAACCTTCATCTCTCAGTAGGGTAGAACACACTGCTGAGTATCACAATAGTTGTGCACTATTGCGAGCCTCAGGATTTCTTCAGTTCTTGCAAAATTTTGATGAGCACAATAGTGAAGTGGCCTTACAGTTTACCAGAAGTTTCAAAAATGGCGGAGTAAAAATTGGGCCTCTAAAATTTGAAGTTACTGAAGAGTTTATAGCAGCAGTGACAAGCTTGGAAAATATAGGTGAGTAGTGGTTTAAAAATCATAAAATAGAAAGGAAGCGATGGCATCATTTCACCGTCGATAAGAAGATGGAGGTATATTGGAAGGCAGGAGTTCCGCACAGTGCCTTGCTGGGACAATGGCAGGACCTCCTTTTCATCCTACAGAAATTCGTAAACTGTGAGGAAGGGTACTCCTGCACTTTTGTATATCATTTTAGGATGTTGCAGCATTTCGAATCCACCCAACACATCAGGTGGAGGATGAATTTCCCTTATTTTTTGCTTAAGAGATTGGAAAAAAACTGGCCAAAGGTGTGTGGGACGGATGGGCAGACCAAGCCAACAAGAAGTTATATCACCACAACCTGATAAATATTTTGGTCCAGAAACAATCAGAAGTTAAAGGCGTGACCTGAGAGGCACTATTAAAATAACTACATAAAAAGACAGCTGCTAGAAAGGAGACAATGGACCCCACCAGCACAAGCAAGGGCCCGAGTAAGAATGAAAAGGGGAGTCCTTCTTGCACCAGTGCAAAAAGGAAATGACCTGAAAAATCAAAAGAAGAAAGGGTCCCATCTCCAAATAAGAAGACAACTAGTGCACCTGTTTAAGAGATTCCTTATATACCACCAGTACAGGCACAAACCCCCGAAGAAGACAACCTATCAGTCCTTGCGACTGCAGTAAAATTTGTAGAGCGAAGATGACAATCCATTGCTGATTTCATTAGAAAGCTCTAGAAAAAGAATAAAGAATTTAGTGCAAGAAAAGAACCACAGTCCCCATAGGATTTTGAATCCCCTTCTACACCATTGCGAGAAGAAGAACCAGTGCAAGAAGAAGAACCGCAAGAAAAATATTTGGTAGCTCCTGCTGCTCGGGTAGTTGAACTAGAGCCTCAAGTGCAGAACTTAGAACAGCTCATAGCTAAAGCACATGAGGATAAAGAATAGAGTAAAGGAGAATTGACTTCGAAGATCCAGATAAAGAAAAGATAAGTTAGAGTTTGGAAGTACTCAGTTGTGCAATGTTTCAAGTGACTTAAAAAGATGACAAAGAAGCTAAAGAACATCAAAAAGAAGAAGTCTAAAACATTGTAGGTTGATGTCAGTATGCGAGAGCAAGATTGAGCTAGAATGCTCAAAGTTTTGAAGGTCTTTTTTGCAAAGGTAAAGAGTTGTGTGAGGACAAACAACAACTTAGGGATGGGAGGATGTTAGCCCCTTAATTTTCTCTCTTTTTTCCATTTTTTCCTTCCTAAATGATAACCATTTACCATTGTTTTACCTCTATTATACACCCTCATCTTGTACCAGTCCAAGCATGGTGACATATTTCTTATAACTTTATTTTTCAAACTTTTAATTTAACTTAGCATTAATTAATCATTTATTACATGATTTCTTACTTTTAATCACTCTTTGTAAATTATCAATATCTCCAATGTTTATTTGGTAGTTAGAGTACTTACCGTGACTGCTGATCCTAGTGCAGGATCGGATCCTACACCGTTGCAAGAACAACAAATCCTTGCAGCATATCCGAACCTCCTTGATCACCACCTTGTTTTGAGCAGCTTCAACCATGACAGTAGGATCAATCCAAAGGTAGCCGAGATCGAGTCACTTCATTTCAAGCAGATTCAACGATGACACCAAGATCGATCCAAAGGAAATTGAGATCAAATTTGTGAAGAATGAAGGTTGGAGATTGACTATGGCCAATTTTGTTAACTCTCTAAGTTTAAAGGCCGAAAAGCTAAATTCTATGGTTGGTTATAAAATTGGTTGAATGATCTATTTTTTCCTTTGTCTAAAAATCTATATAATGTAGAATGTAAATAGGATTAAGGGAGTTTTTTGGATATAATAGAGACACAACTAGAGAGGCGGTAATAGGTTGTTGTATTTTGTTATCACCCAAATATGGGCTGGATGATGTATTAACATATGTACTTGCCTCAGTGAATGAATAAAAAGGGAGCTCCGCCTCATGTTTTACAAATCGCATTTCTGTATCTAAGCTGATGAACTAATTAAAGTAGTGAGCAGTGTTTTTACATAAACGGAAATTTGTTGGTTGGCTAGGGCCTAGCCAACCCATCACATTTGTCCCATTTCCCGTTTCCTGTAATTTGTGTTTATATTGTCAAGTGTGATTTAATTTCAAGCACATCTATTCTTGTCGGAGTGAAAGCGGATTCGTTGTGTGAAGTAGGTAAATTTCATTTTCTTGCACTTGATTTCAGATTGGTTTTCCTCCGCCTCGTCCAAGTAGGAGAAATAATCATGCACCACTGCATGTTGGTGTGATATCTCCTTTTCTGCAATTATGTTCGATTGGTTTTCCCTACCTAGTCCAAACAAGAGAAATGAACCTGCACCAGTGTACGTTGGTGTGATGTAGCAAGCCCTCTTAGTCTACTTCCCACAATATTATTTCATTCATTATATGATTATGATAGGATAAATGTATATGGATTGTTTTTTTATTCCTGCACTCTATCAAGATCAGAAACATTCACTTTTTATGTGTGAAATTTGATTTAACAGTATAATAACACTTGCAATAATTAAGCACTCATCTTAAGAATTAAATGCTAAGTGCAAGAAGCTCTGATCCGGTGCTTTGAACCTAGAAAAGTTCAAGCCCTTGTAGGAAGTAAACATCCTTTAGTAAAGACACCATTTATACCTTCTGCATAAATCTCTGCTCCTGCACTGGTGCAAGCATACTGCGATAGTACAGGACAAATTAGTGCAAGAAGAAAATCTCTAAAGGAACAGGTTTAAGGACCCATCTTATGAGACTGCTAAGTGTCTCTGCTAAATACGAAACACACACTCAGTAGTTAAACAATAATTAGATAGAGTGATTTCCCTTTATTTTTAATTCCCTCTTGCAAATTTATTTTTCCTTATTCTAGTCTTAGATTATCTTAATGGTTCAAGTTTCCTTTTTCTCTTTTTAGTTTGATTCTGCAATCTTACCTTTAACGAAAGTAGGGATTATATTAGAAATATCCATACCATCTCTGGCATTGCCTGTTCTTGATCTCTAAGTTTATGGATCCCCCGGGTTGACAAATTAAGTGTTGAGGAGTTATCCTAAGTGTAATTCCTACACCCAACAACGATAATGATAGTGCACGCAAGATATAACTAAACTGACTTCAGCGATGAGCGTTGGCGTTTCGAAGTGGTAGGGTTTCGGCTGTCAGGAAACCTGTGGCGGCAAAGGTCCCGCTCTTCACCTCCAGATCTGACCAACGCTGCAAGTATTCCAGTACGCAGGCAGATTAGGCGGACCAAATGATACCCCCGCAGGGGGATGGGGCAGAACTTCCGCCCATTAATGGAAGCCAGCAAGGACCAGAAGGCAATACAAACACAGTCTCAGCCAATCAAGAAAAGTCCGCACAGGAATCGCAGAACACCGTGGACCCTCAAGCTTCAAACGAAAATCCAAAGGTTAGTTCGTCCACCTGTAACCCGGTTGCTACTCATAGACCAGAAGTTGAACTGCCTAGTGAAAGAATAAATGGAAGAATACAATATATGCACGATCATGCCCTCATAGGGAAATTTCTGGGCTTCTGGCCAAATGAAAAAGCTCTAAGAGGTTAGATGAATCACAAATGGAAGCCAAAGGGTGAAATAACCCTCCTCCTAGGGCCCAAGGGATTTTTCACAGCTATTTTCAATTGTCTGGAAGATAGGAACAGAGTATTTGATGGGGGGCCTTACTTTTTTAACTCTGCTGGGCTCTATCTCAGAGAATGGGTAGCCCGTTTCAACCCGGATAATGAAGACCTTAGCTATGCGCCAGTCTGGATCCGTCTATATTTGCTGCCATGGGAATATTGGGATGAAGACTCTTTAAAATCCATTGGATCAATGATAGGAGACTTTATCAAAGTTGCAGAAGAAACCAAAATGGTAAGACCCACCACATTTGTCTCCTACGCTCGGATCTTTGTTTACATGGATCTAAAGCAACCTTTGCCTGATACAGTCAGACTTTTCCATGAGGATCATGACTGGATTCAAGTGATTGATTATGAACAGGTACCTTTCCGCTGCAGGAAATGTCATGCGATAGGACATTTATTCAGAGACTGTCCCCTGAATAAGAAAGAGGCAACTCAAATGAATCCTGAATCACACCAACAGAATGGCTTCACAAAATTGATCAATAGAAGACAAAGCAACAAGAAGCCGAATGCCCCTCCAAAATCTCCACCAGGGGAGAACCACAATCCCTCTACCAACAATAGCTTTGACGCGCTAGCAAAAATGACATCACAAGATGAACCCAGCAAGGAAAAGACAACTCTCAAAGCATCACCGCTGGAGAAAACAAGCGTGACTCAGCAAAAGGAAAAAACCCCACAGATCTCCGATCCCGGGAGCAACCCAGCCATGGATATTGATAACCCTTTGCAAAGTAAGGACAAAGGGAAGGAGGTTGAAGGACAATCGCAAGAAATACAACCCATGGAAGATGATAGTGACCCAATTGATATTGGGGAACTCGACCTCATAGGAATGGAACAAGCCTGCAAACAAGGCAACTTTGACAAAATCCATGAAAACCAAGTTGAAAATTTGGTGGAAATATTAAGCAAGGCACAAAAGAAGTACTCCCTCGGAATACAAACAAGCAGTAAATGGGATGGCAAATTTGCATTCAAAGACAGCAAAAAAAGAGGCAAGAAAACAGCTTTGGAACGAACTATCAAGCTAGGAGAGGTCTTAGTGGAATTTGGCAGATATGCCAAACTTACTAAGTATTTCAACACCAACTTCAATCCCTCCCAATGAAGTTAATATCTTGGAACATAAGAGGGCTCAACAGCCCCAGGAAAAGGAAAATCCTAAAAAACTTGATCATGGAAGAACAACCATCAATCTTATTTCTTCAAGAAACTAAATGCTCACTAAATTTTTTAGAACGAGCAGCAGATAAAGCATGGCCGGGAGGCCAGGTGACAGCAGTGGAAGCGCAAGGAGCCTCAGGCGGACTTGCAATTCTATGGGATGCAAGAAAGATTCAGTTAAATAATATTCACGCTAACAAAAATTTCATTCAGGCTAGTTTTCATCTTATGGGTACCAACATTCATGGACACTTAACGAATGTCTATTTTCCCCAAGAAACGCAGTAGAAGGTAGCAATTTTGAATGCAATAAAGCAGCTCAATCAGGACAGGAGGCATCCGCTACGGGTGATAGGAGGAGACTTTAACATGATAGCTACCTCAGAGGAAAAGATAGGAGGATGCTGCAGAACCAATAAAGATGGAACACTTCTAAAGGACTTTATTCAGAGCAACTGGATTATAGATCTTCCTACAGCAAATGGCCTTTATACTTGGACAAACAAGAGGATTATTCCCATGCAGATTGCATCCTGTCTTGACAGGTTCTTGATCTCTGACAATGCTGTCCATGTTGGAGGAGAGTTCACAGCACATATCATTCCTTTCTCAGGCTCGGATCATTGGCCCATAGAAATGCTTTGGAACAGACCGGGCAAAAATATCAAAAAACCATTCAGATTTGAAGCATTCTGGCTTTCACATCCAGAATTCAAGGATTTCATAAATACAACTTGGCAAAATAGCAACCCAATCGAACAATCCAAAATGGCCTGATTTCAAAAGAAATTGAAGTTCCTTAAAGGAGAAATCAAGAAATGGAATAAAGATAACTTTGGCAACATCTTTAAGGAAAAGGAATCGATTCTCCAGGAACTCAAATCAATTCAACAGAGATTAATCCTAGAAGGCCGGACAGAGGAGCTAGTGCACAAGGAACAAGAAATGGAAAGCAAACTCCAGGAACGATAGCAACAAGAAGAAGTTCTATGGAGACAGAAATCCCGCATCCGGTGGCTGAAGGAAGGGGAGAAGAACACCAAGTTCTTCCATAGAACCACAGTGCAAAGAAGAATGCACAATCAAATTTCTCAGGTAATCAACACTCAAGGCGACAAACTGGAGACCCAGGAAGATATAGAAAAGGAATTCCTCCATTATTTTAAAGAAATGAGTCAAGAACCAAATCTCAACAGAGATGAGGCTATAAACAACATTACCAGGAATATTCCGCGACTAGTGTCTGAGGAACAAAATTCTCTGCTTCTTAAACCAATCAGTTTACAGGAGGTGGAATCCGCTGCAAAATCCTTAAAAGCCGGTAAAGCTCCAGGTCCCGATGGTTTCTCATCAAACTTCTTCCATTACTTCTGGGAACTAATCAAATGGGAGGTGTGGCAAGTTGTTGAAGAGTCTCGAAACTTTCGCTGGATGTATTCAGGCTTAAATGCTACTTTTCTCGCCTTAATTCCTAAATCGGAGGACTCCAACACCCCAGATAAATACAGGCCTATTGCCCTATGTAATATTATCTACAAGATTGTCTCTAAAGTAGTGGCCTTGTGATTAAAACCACTCCTGCCAGGCATCATCTCCCCGGAGCAATCAGGATATGTTGAAGGAAGGCAAATCACAAATGGAATAATTCTATCGCATGAAATCATACATTCTCTAAAGCTTTCAAAAAAACAAGGTATGCTTCTTAAAATTGATCTCTCTAAAGCTTTTGATAGTATAAGCTGGGATTATATGAAAAAAAATTTAAGTGCATTTGGTTTTGCCAATACTTGGATTAGATGGATCATGAATATGGTCTCTTCCACCTTCTTTTCCATCTTGATCAATGGGATTCCCTCTGCTACTTTCCGCCCATCAAGAGGATTGCGGCAAGGCGATCCCCTGTCTCCTTTCTTGTTTATAATTATGGCGGAAAGCCTGGGAAGAAGCATTCAATCAGCGATTCAGTCCAATGCTCTCAAAGGCATCTCTCTTCATGGCGCGCCTACTGTTTCCCATCAGCAATTCGTTGATGACAATTTGATCTTTGGCCACTCTTCTGTCCAAGAAGCTCGATCCCTTAACTCTCTGCTTAACATTTTCTCCACTGCCTCAGGAGCTTGCATCAATAGAATCAAGTCCCAGATTTTCTTTTTTAACACTCACCCGACCTCTCAGCGATCCATAGCTCGAATTCTGGGTTTCTCCATTGCCTCCTTACCGTCCAAATACCTAGGCGCCCCTCTCATTGAGTCAGCCCGGAAACATTCTTCCTGGACATCCCTTCTGGAAAAGCTGGAATCAAGACTCCTGCTTTGGACTCACCGCTCCCTAAACATGGCAAGTCGACTTGTGCTCATTAAAGCTGTCTTAAAATCCATGCCTCTATACTTATTTTCTATTCTGGCAGCGCCAAAGTGGGTTCTAAAAGCCATAAAAAAGCTGCAACGAAACTTCCTGTGGGGCAGTTCTGGTCACAATAGGAAATGGGCGTTAATCAAATGGGAGAAAGCATGTCTCCCGAAGAAAGTGGGAGGAATTGGCCTTAGAGACCCTGAGCACAGCAATATGATCATGGGAGCAAAAATTTGGTGGAAATGGCTAGCGTTCCCAGAAACATTATGGGCAAAATTCTGGACTGCAAAATACACCAACAATCTACCTCTAGAGGAACGTATAAGAATGAACGAAACTAGTAGCACTGCGCATTTTTGGATGGATTCCTGGCAGCAATTACCATGTCTCGCCAACATCATTCAAGGAATTCCTGCATACCAAATGCACCTACAGGAAAAGGTAAATCAATTTTGGAATGATAATTGAGACTCGGATCACCAGACGTGGAGAAAGACTCCAGAATTTATCTCAGACAGCCCAGAGGCAGTCCAACAATCCCTTGCTGAAGAGCTCCAAAAGAGACAAATTCTCAAATCGACTGAGCAGGACAGACTGAGGTGGGGTTATGAAGAGAAAGGAACTTATACGACCAGAGAAGCGTATCACATTATCATCAAAGATCAGCTCACCAAGGACAAACTCTGGGAAAAAATATGGAGTCCCCCGATCTGGCCAAAAATCTCTACATTCCTTTGGCTCCTCTCCCACAACAGGATTCTCACCTGGGACAACCACAGGAAAAGAAAATTTGAAGGACCCTCAATATGCCTCAACTGCAAAATGGAGGAGGAAACCGTTGTGCACCTTATGCAACTATGTCCTTTTAGCAGGAAAATATGGGAGAAAGTCACTTTCCGTTGCCAAAAGGAAGGCCGAGAGGTAGGAAATGTAAAAAATACATTACGTAATTGGCCTCAGAACCCGTATCAAAGTAACATCCTGAATTCGCTTCGGAAAATAATCCTGGGAATTGTTATGTGGAATCTCTGGAAAGAGAGAAACCGCAAAATCTTCAAAAACCAATGAATGGATATGCAGCAAGTTTGGCAGATCATAGTTAAGAATGTACAGGAAACTCTATCCATCAGATGCTGGTCCCAGGAGGATTTCCCATCCAACAACAAGGAACAAGCAATTTGGAATAATTGGCAAATTCACTTAAGTTCTACCAACTTCCTTTCAAGCAGTATTAATAAACAGAAGGATATCCCCTCACACTGGTCCCCTCCGCCTCCCAATTCGTTCATGCTCAACTTTGATGGGGCTTCAAAAGGAAATCCTGGAGTCACAGGATATGGGGGAGTTTTCAGAGATACCCAAGGACAAGTGCTTAAAGTCTTCTTCGGCTCCATTGGATGGAATACAAACAATGTAGCTGAACTTGAAGGATTATGGAAAGGTCTCAATATTGCCCAAAAGGATGGATTCTCTCCCCTAATTGTGGAGGGAGACTCTCAAATCTTAATCAACATGGCAATTAAGATTCAACAAGGAGTAGAGGCACAGAAAGTAAGTAGGAGCTGGAGAATGGTAACCAGGCTGGAGCTACTTCAGTTATGGCTAAGGGACAACAAAGCTGTAACCTTCAACCACATCAGACGCGAAGGGAATAAAATAGCAGATTTTTTAGCAAACCTAGGAGTAGAAAGAGGAAAAGACCATTTCGAAGGCTCCCTTCAGGGTAATGTACCAGGGAATGAATGGTCCACCTTTCAGGAAATCTCAAAAAATGATGTTCAGAGGCAGGATCAAGACCACCCGGATGCGGGTGTTAATGTTAGAATTGATGTGTAATCTCCTCCCGCGCACCGACCACATGCCACCACGCTCACGACAGATGGTTACCATGGGCATCGGGCTGGCATCTTCCTTCAAGGCGTTCAGGTGCATTAAAGGCTCTTCAATGCAGAGGCCTTTTCCAGGTTTAGCAAATAGATCTTCCAATATGGCACAAACATTCCTCTGCCTAGATATGCAGTTCGACACTGGCTTTGATAATTTGGATGTTTAGGGCAGAGTGGAGGCGGGAAGTTCTGAAAGAGGTATACCCACCCTCGCAGCCATCCCTTGCCCAATCTTCACGGGGATTTCTAACACGGCTCATACGAAGGTGCAGGTGGCAATTAAGCTGAAGAATCTTCAGGGTAATAGAAGCAGTTGCAGAATTGGTAAGCTAAGCCCGCAGAGTGTTGCTGAGTTTATTCAGTTTATAATGGCTCCTCGCTCTGGACACAAGGTGCCTCGCAGGGGTGGTCATTCCGGGCAGAAGAGTGACACCAGAGAAAGCAGACAGTCAAGTCCAAAGCGCATTTCACCTTTGGCTTGTGCTTCGCCTCCCTCAGGCGACTCAATGCACTCAGACGATTTAAGCAACACAGTGCAGATAGCGACATTTCACTACCGCCGCCAGAAGAATAAGCCAGTGGTTAAAGCCAGTATAACTGTTATATTTGATGAGGAGGATGAGGAGGAAGGGAGCTGCAAAAATGAGATGGGAGAGAAGACATCCACCACCTTAGAAAACTCTTCCAAGTCAAAGGATAACTCTTACAACCCAGATGTACAGAACAGAATTGAGGAGGATAGCACTTTAGGCTACTCTGCAGAGCAGGAGGAAGCCTCAAAAGAACTCCGCAGTCTCAAACGGAAAGATCCCATGGATTCTGCTGAGGGAACTCTTGAGGCTCATGTGGAATCCCATCACAGCAAGTCCACCCCCACTCAGAGCGGTTTGAAGAATGAGGAAGAGGAGGACTCTTTTGGTTATGCCTTGTACCTCAAGCTGCCTCCTGGCTACGACTGTATCGAGGACGTTCTGGAAGGAGTGGAAGTGACATGGGAGCCAGACCCGGTTCGTGCAGCAGAAGACCGGAAGAAGAGGGTGATGGAATGCGAAGCTGAGGCGAAGAAATCCCAGAACAAATGACTACAGATGTTTCAGGGGTAAGCCTGCCCTCAGGCGCGCCTCATCTTTTTTGTCTCTTTGTTATGTCTCGACTTGATGGAGTGCCACCTCTGATGTTTTGCTGCCTTGGCATTCGGTTTAATGTAACAGATCTCGGGGTTTGGGTTTTTATCTAGCTGTTTTTTATCTGTCTCAGTCGAGTTTGGTATGTCCAGGTTGGTCCAGGTTACAGTTCAAACCACTTCTTTTTGGTATTTTTGTATACTCTAGCTTGTGCAAGCAGAAATACCATAGCTTGTGCAAGCAGAAATACCAGATTGATGAGAAAAGCCATGACAGAGAGCTGAACAATCGCTCTCAGAGGTGTATACCTCTTGTAAATATTTTTTTCCTTTTTTAATATAATAGTTTAGTCTTTACTCAGCAAAAAAAAAAAAATGATAGTGCACGCAAATAACATATTTTCATGGTAGATGGTAGCGAGTACATCAAACACGAAGCCACAAGAGAGGATCATCCCCAAAGTGCATCATCTGTCCTCTCATGACCATGCAAAATGTAAAACAAATTAATTAATTTAGTTAGATAGGTATTTTCCTCTAAAACTACCATCTCGCAGTCTTCATAACAAGCATAGAAGCCTCTATCTTCCTTTGTATTATTTTTTCCCTCATCAGGACAAATATTTGTCTCACTCCCATAATCACAACATGCACATTTTCCAATAAAACCTCAACCAGTGGATTTTTGATTGGTAATGCAACCATCGCTGTCTTTGAGAGGGCAGAGACAATTCATTTTATTTTCCCAAGGATTTAATGTGATGTGTGAGGGGAAAACATCCATTTCCTATCGTAAACTGCATACATAATGTAGTCAATCATTCAAGAATGACTTGTTAACGACGTACTAGAAGTCAAAGATAAAGTATGCATGAGGAAGGGTTCTACCCAACATCTCAGTGAAGTACCCAATATGTCCTTCATGGTTAGAGTTCACACATCCAACAATGAATATTATTCAAGATCACGATTCTGTGTATATTTTTCTTGACATCCATTTGAACGAATAATGAATTTTTGACCCATCAATATCAATGTTAATATTGGAATCTTAAATTCCTTGGACTGAAAAGAAATAAAAATTCGCCAATGGAATTCTATGAAGGTGGAAGAGTCCATAGGCCTCAATGTTTTATCCTATGCCCTGATACCATTTGTAACAAACCTCCTTAGCCTACCCACGAATTTCACCTCTACGCCCCTTAAACTTGGGATTTGATCTCACTACAGCTAGAATTTAACCGCATTCATTAGTACATTAATCTAAATCACTTCATGAACACTATTATTAAGAAAAAAATTATAAATTTTTAGAAATAAACTAGTTTCGTCATGTAACCCCTAACATTCATTGTTTAAGTTTTCCACCAATAATAATTAACTTAATTCTAATGCAGATAGCCCAGCCATGCATCAGAATCATAATTCGACAGAATTACTCAACTCTTATACAATAGGTAGGAGGCTAAGCTAGCCTCCTTGAGTACATGCTTAATAGTTAATTGGACTATCATAGATTATACCATGAAATGCATGCATCTATGTCTTGTACTCATTATGTGCCTAGAGACGTAATATAACATTAAATACAAACTATGTTCCTTTAACGTAATGATGATGAGATTTAGGTTCAGTGGACATTTTACTCATCCACATGCATAAGAGTGAAATCAATTACATGAACATGGACAGTATCATCAACATATATCTTGCGGAATACGAGTAAAGAACTCAAACACCTCAATTGAACCTAAATCATTTATCATGTATACTTATCATCACCCTACAACTAAACATATATGTTGAACAAATTGAAGTAATATCTAGGAGAAGAAACATCATAGAGTACATTCCATGCAACTAACACAAAATAAACCTCACCTGGAGGGAGGAGCACCACCACCTAGCCATGAATCACCCCTGATTCCCCCCGAGCCAAAGATCTTGCCAAGGATCAACCGTTCTCCATTGATCGATGTACTGGGTATTTAATACCCTCTTTCATGATTTAGTTACCATTAGTGGCGTCACGCTTTATGGATTTTTCCATTTTCCTAGGTCTTATCTAGAAAAGATTGTCTTTATCTCCCACTATGCTTTTCCACATAAAAGCTTGCATTTATCTTTGACAAAGCTTTTATGTCCGATGGATCTTTATATCCCATCCATCTAATGGATATCCAATCCATCCAAGCTTATCTAGAATCACATCTAGAATCTTATCATGAAAGATTCATCTTTATCCCATTCCTCATGGGATTTGGCAAGCATCTCCTCTCTCTTGGTGCTCCACCCTTAAAGTGATTTATTTTATTAATTTATTTAATAATACATTTTCTTTCCATGTTACATATTACCTAGCTTTCCTCAACTTAGGTCTACAACCTTTAACACACAAGGGAGGATATCATACATAGCCCTAACTTAGCTTAGGTTTACAATAATGTAGTACACAAGGTAGGGGTGTTACATAAATTCAATTTATTTCATATGGGCCATGGAAAATGAGAGAACCATAGTGGTTGGGCATGTTTAAAACGTGCACTTAGGAGGCATAAATTGTATGGAAAGGCTCATGTGCATAGGTAAGTATGTGTGTGTGTGTGTAGATATATATATATATATAAATATATATGACACACATGCTATTTTTACTTACATGAGATTTTTACTTACACATGAGAATTTTCCTTACATGAGATTTTTTGTAAGAAGTACTTTTAGAACATTTCAATAAGTGATGTTGATAGATCAATGCCATATAATTTTCAATAGTCCCATGGAATAATATGTTCACACTCTATTAGAGGTGAGAATATGAAAAATATATTATCAGCTAGAAATGAAAGTAGTTTTTTATTTTTCCTTACATGTATATAGAGTCCACTAATGAGCATGTGAACAACAATAAAACGATGTGTCAAACCATGGGTATTACTAAAACATATCCCCCACATCCAAGGTTGACTAATAAGGATATAGACAATGAAGCCATTATGATTGACAAGTATTACAATCATATTTCTACTATGGTTATAGAAGGTGATGCATGTCATATCATTGAATTAGAAAATAATCTAGAGAATGTTGTTTAAAATTTATTGCAATGCACTAAGTCGAAAAGCACATTAATATCATAGTTTCATGTTCCTTCAAATTATATGTATATGTAGTTGGCTAAGTGGTGTTAATGAATAATTTATTTGAATAAGTAAATAAATGTTAAGACCACATTCTTTTTCAAGATTACAAAATGGATGCTACATGTGCTCAATATAGTCATTTGGTCATATCAACAAGGTTGCACTTGACATAAATGAAGAATAGAAAAAAGATGTGAGAATGGAAATTAACAATAAAATATCACGATAATATTAATCAAAATTTTCAGCAAGGAAAATTTGTTTATATATAGATGTGTAAGTGTAAATGATATTAAATTTATTGTTGTCTCCTAGATAGTTACCGAATTGGACGATAAATTAATTTCATAGGAATATATATGTTTTCTTGCATTTACGGAAACACAAACTTCTTATATTGTTATATATTTTTTATATTATTATGTTCATGTATATTCTAATATTTTAAGAGTAAAAAATATTAATGAATAATTTTGTTATCAAAGTTAAAGCCTTTGGCACATTAGTTAGCTAGTTATTAAGTTTTATTTTTTCTTTTAATTTATTTAGGACATTAAGCCAAAGTTGATTACTAATGTGGAACAAGCAACTCTCACTCAATTTTTTCATTGTTTTAATCCAAATCCATTAGGTCCTAATGTTTGTAGTTTGTTGAGGTAAAGCATGTATCTGTTTTGCACCATAATGATTAATGTATGTGGTATGTGTATGAGACTAGTGAGTTATTTTATAATTAAGGTATATATGATTACTATTACAATGCATAGGTGAAATAACTCTTTCAAAGAATTACATAATGTAAAGAAATATATTGTCAAGAATTTTGGGGATGCAAAAGTGATCAATTTCCAACAAACAAACAAAAAAGTGACAAATGTTAAACTTTGTAATGCGCTTCCACCTCAACCTTTATGTTTAATATTGTCTTATTATTCTGAGATTAATAGGACAATTTAATAGTATATATTGGACTTTGGAGCACCCTAACAATTTTGAAGGTTTTGTTGGTTCTTGGTGATGTTGCCTTTGATACACTTTTCCATGATGTGACTTATACCTTATCTTCTTGGTGATGTGCTCTTTGCTTCCCTTTTACGTGATGTTCTTTATACCTTATCCATTATTAAGTAGGAATTCCAAGAATATATTCTAGAAATAATAAAAATGATGGATCAATGATATCAATGAAATAGAAATCATGCCTCCCATATCATAATAGAGAAGAAGCCTTCTATATTGGCCTTTCCTTAGAAATGAGAAGAAACATCTATAAGGTATAATGTGTGCTACCAAATTATAGAATCGAAATACTTCAATAGTCTTCAAATAAGAACATTCTATGAGAAAATGTCAATGCAATTTACTAAGTAGGAACAAGGAGATGGTTTTCCCCTGGAACTTTCAAGTACTTTACAACTTTCAAGTACTTTATAATCATCAACAGTGTAGAAAAAAGAAGCACATCAAATATGGATCTCAAAATAAACTAAAGCCTCTTTGATTTTAGGTTGGAATCTCTTTCAAGGGCATGTGTTGGCATGATAATTGGTAATTGTGGTTGTAGGTTATGATCCATGCAAGCGATAACCATAAAAAGTTGTTGACATAGATTCAATTGTTTGGACAAATGTCTAGATAGAACTGGACTCCAGTAAGTTTGTCTCGAGAACATTTCCATTGGAATTTTCATTAACCATGTGAGAAAACTTGGCACGCAATGCCCCACCTTTCTAGAGGAACACCTACCCTCCTTTTCATTGTATTTCTTAGTTTAAAATTAATATGATTGGAAGTCATGCAATCACAAATAATGCTTAATTTGTTATGTAAATTGCTAATAAATTAGTCAGCAGATTTTCTGTTCTCTTTGCAAAATTAGGGCAATAGTTAGGGTGGTCAGTGTTAGAAACTAGGTCTAGTGTGAGTAGATTTGTTTGAGAGTTGATTGATAATAATTTTAGTAATCATTTTTCTATATAGGAATGTAGTTAATGGTTTAATCAATATATGAGGTTTACAACAGTTTTGAGCTCACACACTAGTTGTGTTTTATTTGTTAATTTTTTTTTTATGTATTTTTTCTCCATAGTTATTTTAGCTTATGAAGCAATTTCATATTCTACAAGTGGTATTAGAGAAAGCAAAATTATTTTGGGTTGAATTTTTATTCTTGGAATTTCGCCAAAGTTAATAGTGTCGAATTCTAACTAGATGCCAGTTCGAGAATTTGATGGGAATGATTATGATTATTAGTGCATTAAGATGCTAACCTTTTTTATTAGAAAAGAGTTGTGGGATATTGTTGAATCAGGATATGAGAACCCAACTGATTGGAATGGCATTACAACCAATGAAAGAACAACAAGAAATGAAGCAAGGAAGAAGAATGCTCAAGCTTTGTTTCACATTCAAATAGCTCTTCATAAGAGCTTATTTCCAAGAATATTAGGAGCAAAAACTGCCAAAGATGCCTCAGAAACTCTACAAGAAACTTACCAAGGTAGTGATCAAGTTAAGGTGGTCAAGCTTCAGACATTGAAGTGAGAGTTCAAGAATTTCAAGATGCAAGAAGCTAAAAGTTAGAGTGACTATTGTGTGAGAGTCAAAGATGTGGTCTATAAAATGGCCACACTTGGATAAATTCTAAGTAATGAAGTTTTAATTAAAAAAGTATTGATATCTTTAACACATATATGGAATCATGCTGCCATAATCATGGAAGAAAGGAAGGATTTGACAAAACTATAGTTTGATCAATTGGTTGGATCTTTGATGTCTCATGAAGAAAGATTGAAGGACACTTTTGAAGGTGTAGAGAAATATTTTTCCTCTAAATTACAAATTAGAAAGAATAAAGATGCAAGAAACAACAATACCAAAAGAAATCAAGGTCAAGGTAAATGGCAAAGCGAAAATTATTGAAGAGGTAGAGGAAGAGATGGCTCAAGTGGAAGAGGTATTTTCAAAGGAAGAGGTAGAGGTACATTTGATAAGAGAAATGTTTAATGTTACTATTGTAACAGGTATGGTCACTTTGAAAAAGAATAAATATTGAAATAAGGTAAAAATGATAATTATGCTGAAGAAAGTGGTGAGTATCCTCGAGATAAGTTATTTTATCTTATGCCAAAGGTGAAAATACTAGTAAAGATGTTTGGTACCTAGATTCTTGGTGCTCTAACCATATGACACGGAATGAGAAGTTGTTTTCAGCAATAGATGGAAGTTTCAAATCCAAGATCCAACTTGGTGATGATAAATCATTGGAGTTTCCTTCCAAAGGAGATATGGTTCCAAACAAAATAAGGTATAAAGAGTATTCATGAAATTTACTATACTCCACAATTGAAGCATAATTTGTTGAGCGTTGGGGAGCTATGTCAGAAAAATTATAAAGTAGTCTTTGAAAAGAAGACATGTACTATCTATGATAAGCATAAGGGAAATAGGGTGATAATTGTTGTGCCTATGACAAGAAACATGATGTTTTCCTTGAGATTTGACGAACATAACAACAATTTTGAAAATATGGCTTATGATAATTCAAGTTGGTTATGGCATCTCAGGTACGAGCATTTAAATTTTCATAGTTTGAAGTTTCTAACCTCACATGCATTAGTTTCTAGTTTACCCAAAGTATAAGAGCATAAGGAGGTTTGTGAAGGATGTGTTAAAGGAAAGCATGCAAGGGAAAGGTTTCTAAAGGGCATTGCATGGAGGCCTCATCACACACTTCATCTTGTTGATTCAGACATATGTGGTCCTATGCACACTAAGAGTTTGGGTAAGTCATCATACTTCATCACTTTTATTGATGATTACTCACGAAATTGTTGGGTATATTTTTTGAAGGCTAAAAGTGATGCCCTTGATCCATTCAAAAAGTTCAAAGCCCTTGTAGAAAATGAGGGAGGGTGCAAGATCAAATGTTTACGGATTAACCGTGGAGGATAATTCTGTTCAAAAGCTTTCTAGAGTTACTATGATATGAATGTCATCATGAGGCATAATACCACAGCATACACACCCCAACAAAACGACATAGCTGAAAGAAAATATTGTATTGTGGTTAAAACAACAAGATGCATGTTACAAACTAAGGGATTGGGCAACTCTTATTGGGGAGATGTAGTTGCTACATCAGTGTACATCCTCAACTGTAGCCCCACCAGTGCACTGGAAAATATGACTCCTTATGAATCTCAGTATGAAGAAAGGCCTAATGTTAGTCATTTCATAGTTTTTGGTTCTTGGCTTATGTGCATGTACCTCATCAGAATAGAAAAAAATTAGATACAAAGAGTAACTTATGTATTTTTATTAGGTATAGTGAGAGAAGCAAGGTTTATAAATTGTATAATCCTCTAAATAACAAGCTTATTGTCTCAAGAGATGTAATTTTTTTATGAAGGGCGAGTTTATGGTCATCAAAAAGGCCATTTTGAGAAGACAAAATCTGTTTTGAATGATGATATAATTGTTGATAATGATCATGAGCAGCCAACTAATGTTTCTAATGTTTCTATAACTAGTGGCTTAATATTGAGTGATATTTATCAGAGGAGTGCAAATCAAGCACATGAAGGAAGCCCAATAGGTGAGATAGTCAATTTTCCTTTATTAGCCAAGGCTGATTTTGAACCATCATGTTTTGAAGATGCATGTACTAATGAGGTTTAGATGCAAGCCATGCAAGAAGAGATGGATTCAATTCAAAGGAATGATACTTGGAGGATGATAGAGCTTCCACATGAAAAAAAAAATATTGGCACCAAATGGGTCTATAAGACTAGATTTAACAGTGATGGGAGTGTTGAAAGACACAAAGAAAGATTAGTTGCTAAAGGATTCACACAAAAGTATGGAATTGATTATGAATAGACATTTTCCCTAGTAGAAAGACACGAAACCATTAGACCATTAGAATGTTTATTTCATTACAAGCTCAGAAAAAGTGGAGCATACATCATATGGATGTGAAAAGTGCCTTCTTGAACACGTACTTAAAATAGGAAGTATATGTGGAGAAGCCACAAGGTTTTGAGGTGGAAGGAAATGAGAATAATGTCTAAAAGTTGAATGAGGCTTTATATGGTCTCAAGAAAGAACCAAGAGCATGGTATGCAAGGATTGAGGGATTGAATGATAAATTCAAAGTTGCTATGATGAATGAATTTGAGATGAGAGATCTAGGCATCATGAAATGTTTTCCAGGAATGGAGGTTTATCAAAGTAAGGATGAGATTTTCATTTTTGAGACAAAGTATGCACACGATATGCTAAATAAACTTGATATGCTTGAATGTGATCTATCCCCCACTCCAAGTGCTCATGGAGAGGCTTTATGTAAAGATGATGGTGCTTATTTTGTTGATGAGAAAACTTACAAAAGTATTGTGCGGAGCTTGATATTTCTAACCCACTCAAGGCCTAAGATTACATATTTAGTTTCACTTGTTTCAAGGTATATGACAAATCCATCTGAAATACATATGAAGGCACCCAAGAGGATTCTAAGGTCTATGAAAGGAACTCTAAATTTAGGTATTCATTACTACTCTTTTGAAATGTTCAATCTTGTTGGATTTAGTGATTCAGATTGGGGAGGTAGTCTTGATGTCTGTAAGTCCACAAATGGAAATTGTTTCTCTTTTGGTTAAGGTTTTATTACATGGAGCTCAAAAAACAAAGCATTATTGCCCTCATCCACAGAAGTGGAGTATGTTGTAGTTACTTTAGTAGGTACACAAGCTCTTTGGCTCATAAAAAATTTGGACGAAATTGGAGAAAAGGAAATTCAACCTACAGTGATTTATTGTGATAATGTAAGTGTCATTAAGTTAGCAAAGCATTAGGTTCATTAACATGAAATATCACTTCGTTCTAGATTTAGTGCAGAAGAAGGATATTGAATTGAAGCATATAAATGCTCAACATCAACTATATCTTCACCAAAGCAATTACAAAAGATCAGTTTCTGGCACTATGAGATAAGATATTAAATCGTCATTAATCATGAAGGGCTGCTTTGGGAATAATGCTTAATTTGTTATGTAAATTGCTGACAAATTAGTCAGCAAATTAGGGCGTGGTGAGTGTTGGAAATTAGCTATAGATTGTTTTAGGGTTGTTAATATTTTTACTATATGAGAATGTAGTTAATGGTTTAATCAATATATGAGATTTACACTAGTTTTGAGCTCACAGAGTAGTTGAGTTTTATTTGTTAATTTCTTTATATATATATATATATATAGTATTATTTTTCTTCATATTTATGTTGGCTTATCACCTGGCCTAAAGAAGCCATTCCATATTCTACAAATATGCTATGTAATGGAGTCTCCATCTAGTAGAGTCGTCATTTGGAGTGCTCCTTCCTCAAAATTTTTCTTGGTGAAGTAAAAATTCAAATGCTCAATTGTCAATGGGGATGTTGACATATGAAAATATGAACATCATTAGAAGTTTGAATTCTAAAAAAATAATTGATTAAAAATATTACCAACCCCACAAAACAAATGAATCCAAAATCAAAACCTCAATATAAATGGAAAAAAGACCATATTGAACCTTTAAAACTAAATATGAAAAATGGAAAAGGACCATATTCAACCTTTAAAGCTAAATAACTTAAATCCTTGGAGCTAGTGACATACGTGATTAGTATAGGCTTCATGCAAGGGAGTGTATTCACTATTGCGACATATATTGGAGGTTCTTGGAGAATATTGTATTTGACTTGAATTCACCTCTACAACTTGATTGTAGGAAGAAAATATACCCTTATCATAAAGTATGGTTGGCCTCCAACTTTTCTTTGCAACTTTATTTTCATTGAGAGTGTTAAATTATGTTTATCCATGAAAATCATGTCACCTAATTAATTATGATTCTTTCAGACTGATCATCTGGTATGAACGGTATGAATATGTGAGCAGATCATTTTGGGTTCAATAGTTTTCCATGGGTCTCATATTTTGTTACATCCATAGTGTACATCATCCTTTAATGAAATATCTACACTTCCATTCTAAAGCTGCATTTGTTTCAGCACACCAGGGACACTACAATTTGCCACTCTTCCACACTCATTATGTTCATCAAACCTAACATATAGAAAAATAGAAGAAACAAAAGAAATAGAAGGCATATAGGAGACAACATATGATTCTTCTGACCCAAACTACCTGATTTTAGGAGAGACTACATGAAAAATCTCTCTCACCAGAGAGACTTTTCTCCTTTGGGATTTCTGGTTTAGAGACAACTCCTTCTAATCACTTTCTCAATTGCATCCCTGAAATATGGCTTCTTGTCCAAATGACACCGTTCTAAATTATCAGCTAAATTAACCATTTTAGAGCTTAGAATTTTAGTATCCACTAATTTAGAGCTTACAAATTGAGTATCCACATATTTCGAAATAACTAATTAATCATCTCTACAAAAATTACTAGTGTACACTAATTCCCATTAGCAACTTCATGTTACAATATTTCCCTCTCGCAGACATCCTTTAACACCTGCAGGGGCGTCATCCTCCAACCTCTTCAGATCAGCCATCAGTCTCTTCTTCACTCCCGCCATCCTCCTTTGCTAGATACCACAATTACTATGATGCAAGCGAAGGAAAGAGCATAGTTACTGTGCTTTGGGAGGGAAGAAATGTTCGAGAAGAATAAACAAAGAACTGCTATGGATGCCCGTGATAATAACCATGTGAATACCACAACTCGTTTTCCCTCTATTATAAACATTTATTTCCCTTGAATGTTGGCGTTAAGTCCTTACATTAGTATCGTTGTTTGTGTTAATAAAGTGAATGCCTTTGGCATATTAGTTAGGCTAGTTATTAAATTTATTGGGTAGTCATTTCTCAATAAGCATAAACAATATCTTTATTTTGGAAATATAATTCCTGGTTACAAATCAAACCATTAAACTAGTGAACCATTGAAATAGTGATAGACCTAGAGTAAAATCCCGTCTTGACATATAATTCAATCTAATGATGAGAAATTAGTGACGACCTATCAGAGAAACACCCCCGCCTGACGTAATTCATTAGTCAACAGGTATGTAGCTTAGGTCATCAGTTTACGATCCAATCAGGATTCAAGGTTAAAAAAATGTTTATTAGCATATTGTTACACTGTAATTTTGTTACATCTCTTAAATGTAGCATTATAGTTTGACTAAGTGGATGAGAATTACACCACATGCTATTTTTATAAGATTCTTCTATTGGTTTAGAACCTAGATGAAATATATGGTTAAATATAGAGACAGTATCATTTCTATTTCTATTTTAAAGTAAATCAATACTACCAATCAACAAAAATAAATGAAGTAGATATAGATTGAAAAGGAAATTTTTTATTCTTGATTTTTAAAATGGAGTTGATAAGAGAATTGACTATGGACAAATTTTTAATAAAAAAAACCAAAAGATAAGAAAATGTTCGCTGGAGAAAGACCATAGAAGGTCCCACTAGCGAATCACCCGATTTCGTGTACTCATTGGCCAGGAACTTACTATCTTTTAGGAAACCAGGAACTATCTAAAGTTTTAGCCAATCTTTCGGCAACTATAGATAGTGGGGCTCTGGCAGTTGTCCACTTATCGATCAAATGAAACAACTATTGATGTCGGGCGAGATCAAATCTGCTAAAGGGGTGGTAGGGATGAGCGAAGGCAGCCTTTATCTCTCATTGATATACAAAAGTGTTAGTTACAGTACATATAGGGGGTGGAAGTAATAAGAGCACTGGCGAAGCAATCTGTTATGGAAAATGGGCCTATCTACCTCGTTCTCGGCGAACCCAACCTAACTGAGAGACTGAGAAGCAATCAAGCGATGAATATAGAGAGCGATTACTGGAGAAAGATCATTCCTTCAAACCATGAAAAATAGTTCCTATTATTTATTTAAATGATAAATTATGTAGCCTACTTAAAAATGAGTTTACTAACAATATATAAGAATGAAATGCTATTGATATAAAAGAGACTAATCTTATTGTCATAATTTAACAACCTTAATTAAATTACTAAACATGAAATTGATATCATTATTAAATTATTTTTTATATTTATAATTTATTTATAGTAAGGTTCCAAACATTTTTCTACATTTTAAAAAGAACTAACTAAGCTATTTGTTTCATAAAATTACATATTTAGAATTTACAAATTTTCCATTAAAATTATATAATTAATTTTTAATAATAAATATATGGTGAAATTCTATATTCAAGTGAGGATGTAATGTTAATCAACAATATATTATTAAAAATATATATCTTAATATTAAAAATAAGTAAAACAATTCAGTATTTATATTAATTTACTTAACTTATGCATTATTTGAATGGTCATATACATCTAATTAAGACTTGACTTCTTATCCTATATGTGATTTATCTTATTATTAATTTAACACAAACAGTCGAATAATTATGAGCACCTACATTTTATGTTATACATTAGACAAGCTCTCTTCAACAACCTGGCAGACCCTTCTTTTATATTCTTTGGGATCATTGTTGTATAACTTAGCAGCGTCTGGGAGAATTTGGATTTGGGTCACACAATAATGACTTCACTCACATGATAAAAACATTACAGTTAAGAACATTTGTAGCAACTAGATAGCTAGAACAGGGTCTTTTTAGACACAAACAAAGGGGTCTCACACACTTATTATTTTGACCTCAAAGTTTGATGGTTGTTATTATTAGTAATCCATCAATGTTAAGGATAACATTTTGTGTGAAATAACATAAATAATAGAATATTTATATGGGATATTAATATAGTTTAATAGGAAGCACTTGTGTTATACAATTCTGTTTTATATATCAGAGTTTGTAACCTAATTAGATAAATAGAAATGAATATTAGAACATTTGTGACCTTGGGGTTAGAATTTATTTTATGCTTCCTAGAAAACAAATGGTGAAAACAAAAACATGGGAAATAAAATTTGGTATGTAGGGATAAGTCATGCTATGTTTATTGACTCTCACCCTAGAAAAAGTCAATAATATTTTGTTGGATGAGAGTTAAATAAACTTTCCACCACATTTAGGAAAAAAAATTGTGAAAGGAAAAATCTTAACAAAACATATAGATTCTATCCACAACTCTCTCTAGAGAAATTATATTCTATTCAAAACACTTGTGCTAGAGTTTTAGATTCTAATTTATATTCTCTATCAAAATTTTGGCAAAATAAAATTTCTAAAATAAAATCTCAACCAATACATGAGATTCTAATTTAGGTATAAACTCTCACAAGAGGAGTATGGGATTGGATTCTAGTTAAACCTCTTTTCTAAAAATTGAAATGATATAAATGAATAAAAATTGGAATATGGGTAGTCATTATGCCTAGCCCACTAAAACTAGAGTAGCTACTTTTTCCATATGATAGTAGTGGCTTCCCAACATCTTGACCAAAAGTGTTAAGCATAGTTGTGGGTAAGTAAATTTATGCATGCATGATATAGAATCAAGTGTTAAAAAAATGAGTTTAAGGTGAATATAGGTTAGTCATAATATCATAATTATTGATAGCATGTTGTCCTTTATAAAACAAATAAAATGTCATTTTCATAGAAACTTATTTTAGACCCACATAAAATTATTAGGATATATATTTCGTCATGTATAGTGTTTAAGAATATGTGTTTAGAGTTGGTAGTTTCCATTAAAGAGTATTGAAGAGTATCTTTACTTTTAGACTTTAGCAATTAGATAGATAGAAGTGGGTCTCTTGAGACACAAACAAAGGGGTCTCATACACCTATTTGGTATCTCCTTTTATTTTCACCTTAAAATTGGATGGTTGTTATTATTAGTATCCCATCAATGTTGAGGATAACATGTTGTGTCAAATAAGATAAACTATAAATTGCACCATATGTTGCAAAGGAAATGCAATAGGGCATCAGAAACAATAGCATATAATATTATGTGATATGATATGGGATTTAATTGAATATTTAAATGATAAATATGAATTAAGGATAAAAATCATGGTTTATCCCAATCAAGCATGTCTAATACTAATAAAATTCACATGCATCACACAAATAAGGTCAAACCCTTTCAAAATTGTAAATCAAATTCACATGCATCATACACATAATTTGAATCCTTTCAAATTTTTCAAGCTTCCAACTAATTCACTATTGTATTAGTTATATCTTTTTGAATTACAAAAATAAGTTCGAATCCATTCAAAAATTTTAACGAAATCCTCATGCATCATACATATAATTTGAATCCTTTAAACTTTTTCATCCTTAAGAATAATTTATTGTTGCTAATAATTTGCATTTGGTGGGCCATAGCCATAGATTGGGATCTAAGATTGATTTTAGCAATGTCAAGCAAGAAATAAAAGATCTACTTAGTGGGTATGATGGGGTCTCTACTCATTTCCATGATTATTCCTCTAAATAATGGGATGATAAACCAAAATATCAAATGGCATACAATGAAGCTTCCAAACTGTAAATATTTTCAGGTACCATATTGTACCTCCCATATTATTGGTCATTAATATGGATTAAATACAACATTCATTAACAAGTCTGGTTTCAAAATTTGTATATCATCACCTTATGTGGTTCCCAATCAATGTTTTCCTTTTCCACTTTATGTTTTCATGCAAGCCCCTTCCATGCCCTTGGATTGTGCTTGAGCTTTAAAATATAGATTTCTTAAAATCCTTGGCACTGTTTAGAAGAGATGCTTTTTGACTTCATATCTAAAATATGATATGTATTGTGATGTATGTTGTAAATATGATGTACATACCCATCTGTAATAATTGAAAATGAACTGTGTGTGGATATTCCTTTCATATTAATAAAAGTTTTGTCTCTCGACCCTTGTTTTTGATTTTTCTTTCCCATTATTTGTTTTAAATGGAAATTGCATTAGATATTTTTCATTACAAAATTCCATCATGAGGAAGACATAGGTATACCCTATCTAGAAAGGAAGGAAAGCAACAATAAACACTTTCCTAGCAACCAACAGTGATCTAGAAGTTGTAAGTTATCCCAAATGGACTAAATTAGTTTCCTCATGAAAGGTTTTTCAACACAAAATTTTCCACTAAGAAGGAATATTAGTCACCCATAAAATGTTTCTAGACACAATCTTTTCCACTTATAAGTAATGCAAGTAACTATGATCATATATTAGGCATGCATACTTGCTTGGGTTATTATTCATGCCATTAGCTTTCCATGCAATGAATATATCTTAAAAGTAATGGCCAATTCAAATTTAATTTAAAATTTGGAATGTGAGTTTATCACCTATTGCATGTTAATAAATGTCATTTGAGTGGTAAATGAATTTCATCATTAAAGAAACTAGGGAAAGTTCCTCATTTAGAAACCCCTTAAATAACAATCATGATGAAAATAGTCAAGAGAAATACAAAAAGACCCTCGAGTTAGTGCATGGTTTCAATCATTCATCTGAATGGCCATTATATTAAACCACAAATCCATGTTTTCCAATGCAATTTAAACTTTGGAAAGCACATATATATTCTATTTCATAGGAATTAAATGTCATTTGAGTGGCAAATCCATTCTATATCTAAAGCAACTAGGGAGAAAGTCCTCATTTCAAAACCTGTTATTTAATTTCACAACAGAAATATTCTTTATATTTATGCCTATATAAAAGTTACGTCTTCCATTTTCTTTCCTAGCTCGAGGCTATTAAATATGATCACTTGTGGATTTGTTTTGTTTGTCACTCTCACTTTTTTATAAGACAAAGCCATCGTTAATTTTGTTCCACACTAACATTCAAGATTATGTACATGGATGTATGTATGGATGATCTAAGGAAGAATAAGTGGACAAGGATGCGTCCATGTCAACTCTTGATTTTGTCACATACAAGTATGATTCATAACATGTAAATAATTTTAATAAATATTTTATTTACAAGTTGAGGTACTTTGCATGGGGACTTGACTTTTTAGATGCCTTTCAAAACTAGATGTGAAAGATTATGGTGCTTCTTGTCAACGAATTGCAATCCCTCTCACTTGTTGCGCCATATTTTATGTTTGTTATTTTCCTTGTAGTTTGTAGGTTGTAAAGGATGTAACACTTGAGTATATAGGTTGTAGCCATTGTTATATCATAGAATTTTTTTCATGGTTAGAATTGTATCTCCTCTTGTACTGTTATTTTTTCAAGTAGCCCATACTGTGTATCATTTTTCCTTGTGATGATGATTGAGTTCATGTTATTTTATGCTACTATGGTAGCATCTACATATTTTCGATGTGTATATAACTGTGATTTTATATAACTATAAATTTTATTATTCATTTATAACTATAAATTTTAATATTTCATGCAGGCTGAGGGCGAGTTATTGTTTTTTCATGAGTGAAACCTCCCTCACGACACACTTGTCGCTTCAGCAACTATGACAAAAGAAAAAAGAAATACCTAATACATCACATTTCTCATGGGAGTACTTCTTGTTTTGAGGTAGCCAAGGGGTTACTCCAAGAATGTAGGAATATCAAATACAATAAATCACCAAAGGGCTACATATGCCAACATTAGTTTATCCAAACTTGAATAAATTAAGTTTATTTAGAATCTAGATATAACTTTTTACAATGTTTGTTTTCTAGATTGTTGTTTGGGTGGAAAGGGTTATTCTACCTCCATAGATGAGTATAAATAGAAGGTGATCTGCCTCCTTTGTAAATAAGTTCTATCTACAATCAAGGAGTTTGATATGAGTGGAAAAAATGGAGAAGGAAGTGAAGAAAGGCAAGGAGAAAATAAGTTGAAGCAAGAAAGGAGGAAAATTAAGATTTTGGTCAAGATTTTCCCTAACTCTCTCTCACACATGTTTTAGTGGTAGAAGTTCAAGGGGTTTTTCTGTAACATTAAACCTAACCTTTGTGCCCACTCTCTTTATTATTTTTCCCATTGATAATTATTTAATTAAGAATATATAATAAAGAACAAAAAAGAAGATAAATAAAGTTAACAAGAACATATTAAAGTTAACAAAAAATTGATTTAATTTATCTTCCACATTGCCTTCTCCAACAATTCCTTGTTTTGTAGGGACTCTTATATATAACTCTCATATTACTCTTCCCAATTAAGTTCTCCTTTCTCTCCTTTACTTTATTGATCTCACATATTAAAACAAAACAATATAAAATATTTTTCAAGGAAAAACCATCCCATTATAGATATGCTTGATATTACTTCCATCGTTAACCTAAAAATATATTTAGGCGTAAATAAAGAAGTATACCAAAGATAAGGAAAGTACTATAAATTTTCATAGTCTCCATTTCTACTTTTTCCACATTACCATAGAGACAAACAAAGTCTTTGGAAAATACACAAAATAAAACATCACATGATATAAGCCTCATTTATATTTTATTTTCAATATCATATTATAGTGACTTATATTTATCTATTATTTCATAGTAGTTTAAATATGTAATATAATTGTAAAAAGTAAGGTAATCAAGTTTTTATTAATATAAATATTTTAAAACAATATTAATTAAAAGTGAATTTGATTAACTCTAAAAAGTAATTGTATTCAAAAAAAAAATATTTCTTTTTATTTTTAGAGGTGTGAATATGAAAAATATATCATCAACTAGAAATGGAAGTAGTTTTTATTTTTCCATACATGTATATAGAGTCGAAGAATGAGTCTGTGAACAACAATAACAAATATGTCAACCCATGGATATGCTAAACGATTGCCCCCACATCGAAGGTTGAGAATACGGATATAGAAAACGAATTCATTATTATTTACAAGTATTACACTCATATTTCTACTATGGTTAGAGAAAGTGATGCATTTTCTGTGAGGGAACTAGAAAGTAATCTGGATAATGCTCATTATAATTTATTACAATGCAATAAATAGAAAAACAGATTAATACCACACTGAGTAGAAAAACACTTTAAGTAAAGAAATGTTAATAACACATTATTTTTCAAGATTGCAAACAAGATGTTTTATGTTTCCAATATAGCCATTTGGTCATAGCAATACGGTTGAAAGAGGTGAGGAATAGAAAAAAAATGACAATGGAAGTTATTGATAACATATCAAGATAACATTCTTGAAAATTTTCCATTTACACATTGTTAGAGGAAGCATTTTTTATATATAGATGTTTAATTGTAAATTATATTAAGTCTATTATTGTCTCCTAGATAGTTACCCAATTGGACCATAAATTAATTTCATAGGTATATATGTTGTCTTGAATTTAAGAACACAAAGACTTTGTATATTGTTATATATTTCTTGTAATTGTGATATTCATGTATATTCCAATATTATAAAAATAAAAAATATTAATGAAAAATGTTATCTGTAGTGCATGACCTATTAAATTTATAAAAGGGGATGTTATATTTTCAGGCTTAGAGGATTGCTAACTATGAAATTCCAATTTTTTATAAGATATGTTATTCTTTTTTTTTATAAAGCAAGAGTGTTTCCTTCTCATTCAATGGCTAAAAAGTTAGAAAACTATGTTACAAGTCCCAGCAAAAAAGTCAACTGGAGCAGTCGGTGACCGCCAAGCCTGAAAAATCATGCCTCAGTCCCACAAAACTCTATGAACACCTACGTTCATAGGATATGAATCTGGATAACATACAGTTTGGGGGTGAAAAAAGCAACTCAAAGTGCCTAAAAATTGACAAAAAGCATGGACTTCAAAGGAAATTAAACCCAATTCAAGGGTTCAATCGGATCCGTCTAGGGAGATAAATCCTGTGCTACTTTGACATCCGAAACCCAAGACCCACCATGCTGATCACAATAAGCTCAGGTAATAACACATCCAACAAGCTTGATGAACTGTGGCCATAGATTTTCACCCATTAAATCTGACGGTTGAGGATAATATCGAGCGAAGAAGAAGCTCGAGGAAAACCTACCCGATATAGGTGGTTTTCTCTCTCCGCCCGCCACCACATGGTGATTGATGAATGGCATCAAAGGCAAACCATAAAAACCACTTGGGATCTTGCGGACGCTTGATAAACCACTAAACCACTTGACCTCTATTTTCATTGAGAAAGGAAACCACTCTTTCTCCACATCCTTCCATCCATTAGAGAGCTTCTGTCGCGCCGATGGTGAGGTCTTTTGCTTGATGAACCCTTGTCCTCCATTCACTTAATTTACCAATTGTTGTGTCTCCTTCATACTGTGATAATGCTCATTGTCTATGCACACTAGACTTTATCATTCCTCTTGCAAATTCCCCGCAGGTGTTAGCTCCCACTTGTATATACTATGATCATTTTTACAAAGCACCCCTTCATTTGCCAGATGGTCTGCTAATCTGTTGGAATTTTTGTGCACATGAATAACACTTAGGGTTCTGAGGATTCTTAGATGCGATTGAATATGATGATAGACCTACAAAAGTCACCAATGGTTTGAGAAGTTCTCTCATGTATAGCCATTTTCTATTTTTTTTATTGAATTAATTGTTAATTCACAGTCAGCTTTTATTATAGTGTTCATCAGATTGAGACCTCTTAGAATCTCTAAGCACTACTCTGTGGCCATTAGTTCCACCATGTTGTTGGTAGCATTCCCTAAATGACTATGGAAGATGAATATTATATTCCCCTATTCCCCTTGTCATCTCTTAGAGTTCCTTCATAACGGGAAACCCTTGGGTTTCCTTTCAAGGCTCCATCTATATTGAATTTAAAGTAGCTAGGGGCGGGTGGTTGCAAGTAATCCTGCCTCATTGTAGTGTGTGTTGCAATTCGGATTGTGCCCTGGGGGACAAGCTTCTGTAGGCCCAAAAGAAGAAGAATGTGAGCCTCCTGGTGTGATGGAGGATTCTCAGGAGGTTTCTTTTGAATGGTATTTATAGTTTCTTTGAGTTGCCTTAGGAGCTAAGCTATTATGTTTTGGGGTGAGCCAAATTTATCATTGAAAATTCTGTTATTGCATTCTTTCGAGGCATTCCAGATTAAAAATCCTAGTATCAATATCTAAGTTGTGTTGACTATCTCATTCTTAGAAAGTTTTTTCCTCCAATTCTTTAAGGTTTTGGAGATGTCATTTTGATCCCTGTCAGTTTGCCTAAAGATAGAGGCAACCTAGTTCCATAAGGTTGAGGTGAAGGTACAAAGCTTGAGAAGGTGATCGCTTGTTTCTTCTTGGATACCACATAACTAGCATCTGGATGGTCCCGCAAAACCTTTCTCTATAAGATTTTCCCAAGTCACAATATTTTTGTGATGAACCATCTGCATAAACAACTTGTTTTTCATCAAGTGAGAGTGCTTCCATAGGTGCTTTCAAATTTTATCCGAGTTTGAAAAATTGTAGCCAGTGGTAATTTTTTTGGCTTCTTTGAGGCTGAATTTGCCCTCACTACTTCTTCCCCATCTAAGTTGATCTGTGAAAGTAGAGATCAAAATTTTCCTCTTTTAGAGGATTGTAAAAAGAGTTTTAGCCTCGGTCTTTAGAGGAATTTCTTCATTGTAAACTGGTACTTTCCATGTTCTCCATTTATGATTGTTCCTTGTCTTACCCCAAAAGTCACTCACCTTTTTTAGTCCTTTGTTGAGAGTGTCCCCTTTGAGAATATCCAGTCCTTCTCTACTTAGGTTGGGTTCCTGCTACAAGTTATCCTCCAAAAACCATGCAAGCTTCCCATTTCCAATCTCCCAAAACCTATGTTTCTAAACTGAAGCTCTATTCTCCCAAGCATTGTTCCAAATATGGGAGTCATGGATATGTCCGGTCATTTTGATGAGGTCCCATTCTTGCGAGTCCTTTGCATATTTCTCTTTCTAGAGCTTGGACAGTGGGTTGCTTGATTCCTTCAACCATCTCCACCTAAGTTTGGCCCCCAAAACTTTTTTGAGAATTTTTGGGTCATGGAGACGTAGACCCCCATGTGGTTTCAGTTTTCAAAGTTTGTCCCAAGCTAGCAGAGCCCATTTCATTTTTCCTCCCGTTTTACCCAAAGAAAATATCTTTGCATGTTCCTGATTTGTTGAGCTACTCGTCTAGGGATAGGAAGAATAGAAAACATGTATATCAAAATAGATTGTAGGACTGCCTTTGTGAGAATGAGCCTCCCAACTAGATTTAAATATCTACTAGTCCATTTGTTGATTTTTTGCTTCAGTATATTAGTCATTGGCTCCCAAACTTCCTTGCTCATAGGTTTGTCAATGAGAGGTTTTCCCAGATATTTGGAAGGAAGATGGTCTCTCTAAAAGCTCATAATTCTCGAGAGGTTTATCTAAATGGCAATATTTGTATTGAAAAAAATACTTTTGATTTTGTGAGACTTACCTCTGTACCAGCTACCAAACTAAAATCTTGCAGAATTTGTTTGTAAGCTTTGGCTTGTTTGACCATTGGTATGCCCTGTAACATGGTGTTATCTACAAATTGCTGATGAGTCGGAGAGCCTTTTTTATTTTTAGATTATTTATTATATAAGACCTTTGGTGTGTTTCTACAAGAACTTGTTTTTATTTTGACCCTTGCCTATAATTTTCATTGTCCAGGCTCATCCTTCGAGAGATTAATGGGCCTAGTGTCTACATCGAATTCCACTTGATCTCGTTCTTTTGTCACATACAAGTATGACTTATATCATGTAAATAATTTTATTCAATATTTCCTTTACAAGTTGAGGTACTTTGCATGGGGACTTGACTTTTTAGATGCCTTTCAAAACTAGATGTGAAAGATTATGGTGCTTCTTGTCAACGAATTGCAATCCCTCTCACTTGATGCACCATATTTTATGTTTGTTATTTTCCTTGTAGTTTTTAGGTTGTAAAGGATGTAACACTTGAGTATATAGGTTGTAACCATTGTTATATCATAGAATTTTTTTCATGGTTAGAATTGTATCTCCTCTTGTACTGTTATTTTTTCAAGTAGCCCATACTGTGTATCATTTTTCCTTGCGATGATGATTGAGTTCATGTTATTTTATGCTACTATGGTAGCATCTACATATTTTCGATGTGTATATAACTGTGATTTTATATAACTATAAATTTTATTATTCATTTATAACTATAAATTTTAATATTTCATGCAGGCTGAGGGCGAGTTATTGTTTTTTCATGAGTGAAACCTCCCTCACGACACACTTGTCGCTTCAGCAACTATGACAAAAGAAAAAAGAAATACCTAATACATCACATTTCTCATGGGAGTACTTCTTGTTTTGAGGTAGCCAAGGGGTTACTCCAAGAATGTAGGAATATCAAATACAATAAATCACCAAAGGGCTACATATGCCAACATTAGTTTATCCAAACTTGAATAAATTAAGTTTATTTAGAATCTAGATATAACTTTTTACAATGTTTGTTTTCTAGATTGTTGTTTGGGTGGAAAGGGTTATTCTACCTCCATAGATGAGTATAAATAGAAGGTGATCTGCCTCCTTTGTAAATAAGTTCTATCTACAATCAAGGAGTTTGATATGAGTGGAAAAAATGGAGAAGGAAGTGAAGAAAGGCAAGGAGAAAATAAGTTGAAGCAAGAAAGGAGGAAAATTAAGATTTTGGTCAAGATTTTCCCTAACTCTCTCTCACACATGTTTTAGTGGTAGAAGTTCAAGGGGTTTTTCTGTAACATTAAACCTAACCTTTGTGCCCACTCTCTTTATTATTTTTCCCATTGATAATTATTTAATTAAGAATATATAATAAAGAACAAAAAAGAAGATAAATAAAGTTAACAAGAACATATTAAAGTTAACAAAAAATTGATTTAATTTATCTTCCACATTGCCTTCTCCAACAATTCCTTGTTTTGTAGGGACTCTTATATATAACTCTCATATTACTCTTCCCAATTAAGTTCTCCTTTCTCTCCTTTACTTTATTGATCTCACATATTAAAACAAAACAATATAAAATATTTTTCAAGGAAAAACCATCCCATTATAGATATGCTTGATATTACTTCCATCGTTAACCTAAAAATATATTTAGGCGTAAATAAAGAAGTATACCAAAGATAAGGAAAGTACTATAAATTTTCATAGTCTCCATTTCTACTTTTTCCACATTACCATAGAGACAAACAAAGTCTTTGGAAAATACACAAAATAAAACATCACATGATATAAGCCTCATTTATATTTTATTTTCAATATCATATTATAGTGACTTATATTTATCTATTATTTCATAGTAGTTTAAATATGTAATATAATTGTAAAAAGTAAGGTAATCAAGTTTTTATTAATATAAATATTTTAAAACAATATTAATTAAAAGTGAATTTGATTAACTCTAAAAAGTAATTGTATTCAAAAAAAAAATATTTCTTTTTATTTTTAGAGGTGTGAATATGAAAAATATATCATCAACTAGAAATGGAAGTAGTTTTTATTTTTCCATACATGTATATAGAGTCGAAGAATGAGTCTGTGAACAACAATAACAAATATGTCAACCCATGGATATGCTAAACGATTGCCCCCACATCGAAGGTTGAGAATACGGATATAGAAAACGAATTCATTATTATTTACAAGTATTACACTCATATTTCTACTATGGTTAGAGAAAGTGATGCATTTTCTGTGAGGGAACTAGAAAGTAATCTGGATAATGCTCATTATAATTTATTACAATGCAATAAATAGAAAAACAGATTAATACCACACTGAGTAGAAAAACACTTTAAGTAAAGAAATGTTAATAACACATTATTTTTCAAGATTGCAAACAAGATGTTTTATGTTTCCAATATAGCCATTTGGTCATAGCAATACGGTTGAAAGAGGTGAGGAATAGAAAAAAAATGACAATGGAAGTTATTGATAACATATCAAGATAACATTCTTGAAAATTTTCCATTTACACATTGTTAGAGGAAGCATTTTTTATATATAGATGTTTAATTGTAAATTATATTAAGTCTATTATTGTCTCCTAGATAGTTACCCAATTGGACCATAAATTAATTTCATAGGTATATATGTTGTCTTGAATTTAAGAACACAAAGACTTTGTATATTGTTATATATTTCTTGTAATTGTGATATTCATGTATATTCCAATATTATAAAAATAAAAAATATTAATGAATGATGTTATAGGTAGTGCATGACCTATTAAATTTATAAACGGGGATGCTATATTTTCACGAGTAGAGGATTGTCAACTATGAAATTATGATTTTTGATAAGAAATGTTATTCATTTACAATGTCATATTGTTATTGAAATAAAGTATTTTTCACTTATATTGTTATGTCATTACACTGTAATTTTGATATATCTCTTAAATGTAGCATCATAGTTTGACTATGTTGTTGAGAATTAAACCACATTCTACCTTTTATAAGATTGGGCTATTTATTTAGAGCAAAGATGAAATATATTGTTAGATATGGAGTCTCTACCATTTCTATTTCTAATTTAGATCTCTAAGCTCATAGTTTAAATTCTAATCCACATCTCTCAATTAAGAGTTTATACTTTAGTTAAACTTTATGACAAGAAGAGTATGGGATTCTAGTTAAACCTCGTTGGTAAAAATTTAGATGATATAAATAAAGGAAAATTGAAATATGGGTACTTATTCTGCCTAGCCCACAATAGTTTCTTTTAACCTAGCCATTGAAAGCTAGAGTATTTGCAAACTAGAGTAGTTTCTTTTTCCTCACCATTTAAAATTAGACTAGTGGCTTCCCCATGACAAGAGTTTGCATTGTGACCAAAAATGTTAAGCAAATTTGTGGGTAAGTAAATTTATGCATGCATTATATAGAATCAAATGTTAAAAAAAAATGATTTTAAGGTGAATATAGGTTAGTAATAATATCATAATTATCGATAGCATGTTGTCCTTTATCAAACAAATAAAATGTCATGTTCATAGAAATTTATTTTAGACCCTCATAAAATTATTAGCATATATAGTTTATCATGTATAGTGTTTAAGAATATGTGTTTCCAGTTGGTAGTTCCAATTAAAGAGTATTGTAGAGTATCCTTACTTTTAGACTTTAGCAATTAGATAGATAGAAGTGGGTCTCTTGAGACATAAACAAAGGGGTTTCAAACACCTATTTGGTATCTCCTTTTATTTTCACCTT
>APFE031528001.1:917694-942604 GCA_000404065.3 Pinus taeda
TTTTATATAACTATAAATTTTATTATTCATTTATAACTATAAATTTTTATATGTCATGCAGGCTGAGGGCCAGTTGTTGTTTTTTCATGAGTGAAACCTCCCTCACGATACACTTGTTGCTTCAACAACTATGACAAAAGAAAAAAGCAATACCTAATACATCACATTTCTGATGGGATTACTTCTTGTTTTGAGGTAGCCAAGGGGTTACTCCAAGAATGTAGGAATATCAAATACAATAAATCACCAAAGGGCTACATATGCCAACATTAGTTTAGCCAAACTTGAATAAATTAAGTTTATTTAGAATCTAGATATAACTTTTTACAATGTTTGTTTTTTAGATTGTTGTTTGGGTGGAAAGGGTTATTCTACCTCCATAGATGAGTATAAATAGAAGGTGATCTGCCTCCTTTGTAAATAAGTTCTATCTACAATCAAGGAGTTTGATATGAGTGGAAAAAATGGAGAAGGAAGTGAACAAAGGCAAGGAGAAAATAAGTTGAAGCAAGAAGGGAGGAAAATCAAGATTTGGGTCAAGATTTTCCCTAACTCTCTCTCACACATGTTTTAGTGGTAGGAGTTCAAGGGGTTTTTCTGTAACATTCAACCTAACTTTTGTGCCCACTCTCTTTATTATTTTTCCCATTGATAATTATTTAATTAAGAATATATAATAAAGAAAAAAAAGAAGATAAATAAAGTTAACAAGAACATATTAAAGTTAACAAAAAATTGATTTAATTTATCTTCCACATTGCCTTCTCCAACAATTCCTTGTTTTGTAGGGACTCTTATATATAACTCTCATATTACGCTTCTCAATTAAGTTCTCCTTTCTCTCCTTTACTTTATTGATCTCACATATTAAAACAAAACAATATAAAATATTTTTCAAGGAAAAAACATCCCATTATAGATATGCTTTATATTACTTCCATCGTTAACCTAAAAATATATTTAGGCATAAACAAAGAAGTATACCAAAGATAAGGAAAGTACTAGCAATTTTCATAGGCTTCATTTCTACTTTTTCCACATTACCATAGAGCCAAACAAAGTCTTTGAAAATACACAAAATAAAACATCACATGATATAAGCCTCATTTATATTTTATTTTCAATATCATATTATAGTGACTTATATTTATCTATTATTTCATAGTAGTTTAAATATGTAATATAATTGTAAAAAGTAAGGTAATCAAGTTTTTATTAATATAAATATTTTAAAACAATATTAATTAAAAGTGAATTTGATTAACTCTAACCCTTTTATAAATAGTTTAAAAAGTAATTGTATTCAAAAAATAAAATATTTTTATGTCTTTTTATTTTTAGAGGTGTGCATATGAAAAATATATTATCAACTAGAAATGGAAGTGGTTTTTATTTTTCCATACATGTATATAGAGTCCAAGAATGAGTCTGTGAACAATAATTACAAATATGTCAACCTATGGATATGCTAAACAATTGCCCCCACATCGAAGGTTGAGAATACGGATATAGAAAATGAATTCATTATTATTGACAAGTATTACACTCATATTTCTACTATGGTTAGAGAAAGTGATACATTTTCTGTGAGGGAACTAGAAAGTAATCTGGATAATGCTCATTATAATTTATTACAATGCAATAAATAGAAAAACAGATTAATACCACACTCAGTAGAAAAATACTTTAAGTAAAGAAATGTTAATACCACATTATTTTTCAAGATTGCAAACAAGATGTTTTATGTTTCCAATATAGCCATTTGGTCATACCAATAGGGTTGAAAGAGGTGAGGAATAGAAAAAAAATGACAATGGAAGTTATTGATAACATATCAAGATAACATTCTTGAAAATTTTCCATTTACACATTGTTAGAGGAAACATTTTTTAGATATAGATGTTTAATTGTAAATTATATTAAGTCTATTATTGTCTCCTAGATAGTTACCCAATTGGACCATAAATTAATTTCATAGGTATATATGTTGTCTTGAATTTAAGAAGACAAAGACTTTGTATATTGTTATATATTTCATGTATTGTGATATTCATGTATATTCCAATATTATAACAATAAAAAATATTAATGAAAAATGTTATCTGTAGTGCATGACCTATTAAATTTATAAAAGGGGATGCTATATTTTCAGGCTTAGAGGATTGCTAACTATGAAATTCCAATTTTTTATAAGATATGTTATTCTTTTTTTTTCTAAAGCAAGAGTGTTTCCTTCTCATTCAATGGCTAAAAAGTTACAAAACTATGTTACAAGTCCCAACACAAAAGTCAACGGGAGCAGTCGGTGACCGCCAAGCCTAAAAAATCATGCCTCAGTCCCACAAAACTCTATGAACACCTACGGTCATAGGATCTGAATCTGGAGAACATACGGTTTGGGGGTGAAAAAAGCAACTCAAAGTGCCTAAGAATTGACAAAAACCATGGACTTGAAAGGAAATTAAACCCAATTCAAGGGTTCAATCGGATCCGTCTAGGGAGATAAATCCTGTGCTACTTTGACATCCGAAACCCAAGAGCCACCATGATGATCACGATAAGCTTGGGTAATAACACATCCAACAAGCTTGATGAACTGTGGCCATAGATTTTCACATGTTAAATCTGACGGTTGAGGAGAATATCGGTCGGAGAAGAAGCTCCAGGAAAACCTACCCGATATAGGTGGTTTTCTCTCTCCGCCCGCCAGCACATGGTGATTGATGAATGGCATTGGAGGCAAACCATAAAAACCACTTGGGATCTTGCGGACACCCGATAAACCACTAAACCACTTGACCTCTATTTTCATTGAGAAAGGAAACCGCTCTTTCTCCACATCCTTCCGTCCATTAGAGAGCTTCTGTCGCGCCGATGGTGAGGTCTTTTGCTTGATGAGCCCTTGTCCTCCATTCACTTAATTTCCCAATTATTGTGTCTCCTTCATACTGTGATAATGCTCATTGTCTATGCACACTAGACTTTAGCATTCCTCTCACAAATTCCCCGCACGTGTTAGCTCCCACTTGTATATACTATGATCATTTTTACAAAGCACCCCTTCATTTGCCAGATGGTCTGCTAATCTGTTGGAATTTCTGTGCACATGAATAACACTTAGGGTTCTGAGGATTCTTATATGCGGTTGAATACGATCATAGACCTGCAAAAGTCACCAATGGTTTGAGAAGTTCTCTCATGTAGAGCCATTTGCTATTTTTTTATTGAATTAATTGTTAATTCACAGTCAACTTTTATTATAATGTTCATCAGATTGAGACCTCTTAGAATCTCTAAGCACTACTCTGTGGCCATTAGTTCCACCATGTTGTTGGTAGCATTCCCTAAATGACTATGGAAGATGAATATTATATTCCCCTATTCCCCTTGTCATCTCTTAGAGTTCCTTCATAACGGGCAACCCTTGGGTTTCCTTTCAACGCTCCATCTATATTGAATTTAAAGTAGCTAGGGGCGGGTGGTTGCAAGTAATCCTGCCTCATTCTAGAGTGTGTTGCAATCCAGATTGTGCCCTGGGGGACAAGCTTCTGTAGGCCCAAAAGCAGAAGAATGTGAGCCTCCTGGTGTGATGGAGGATTCTCAGGAGGTTGCTTCTTAATGGTATTTATAGTTTCTTTGAGTTGCCTTAGGAGCTAAGCTATTATGTTTTGAGGGGAGCCAAATTTATCACTGAAAATTTTGTTATTGCATTCTTTCCAGGCATTCGAGATTAAAAATCCTAGTATCAATGTCTAAGCTGTGTTGACTATCTCATTCTCAGAAAGTTTTTTCCTCCAATTCTTTAAGGTTTTGGAGATGTCGTTTTGATCCCTGTCAGTTTGCCTAAAGATAGAGGCAACCTAGTTCCATAAGGTTGAGGTGAAGTTACAAAGCTTGAGAAGGTGATCGTTCGTTTCTTCCTGGATACCACATAACTAGCATCTGGATGGTCTCGCAAAACCTTTCTCTATAAGATTTTCCCAAGTCACAATATTTTTTTGATGAACCATCCACATAAAAAACTTGTTTTTCAACGAGTGACAGTGCTTCCATAGGTGCTTTCAAATTTTATCTGAGTTTGAAAAATTATAACCAGTGGTAATTTTTTTGGCTTTTTTGAGGCTGAAGTTGCCCTCACTACTTCTTCCCCATCTAAGTTGATCTTTGAAAGTAGAGATCAAAATTTTCCTCTTTTCGAGGATTGTAAAAAGATTTTAACCTCGGTCTTTAGAGGAATTTATTCATTGTAAACTGGTACTTTCCATGTTCTCCATTTATGATTGTTCCTTGTCTTACCCCAAAAGTCACTCACCTTTTTTAGTCCGTTGTTGAGAGTGTCCCCTTTGAGAATATCCAGTCCTTCTCTACTTAGGTTGGGTTCCTCCTACAAGTTATCCTCCCAAAACCATGCAAGCTTCCCATTTCCAATCTCCCAAAACCTATGTTTCTAAACAAAAGCTTTATTCTCCCAAGCATTGTTCGAAATATGGGATTCATGGATATGTCCGGTCATTTTGATGAGGTCCCATTCTTGCGAGTCCTTTGCATATTTCTCTTTCTAGAGCTTGGACAATGGGTTTCTTGATTCCTTCAACCATCTCCACCTAAGTTTGGCCCCCAAAACGTTTTTCAGAGTTTTTGGGTCGTGGAGACCAAGACCCCCATGTGGTTTTGGTTTTCAAAGTTTGTCCCAAGCTAGCAGAGCCCATTTCATTTTTTCCTCCCCTTTTTCCCAAAGAAAATCTCTTTGCATGTTCCTGATTTGTTGAGCTACTCGTCTAGGGATAGGAAGAATAGAAAACATGTATATTAAAATAGATTGTAGGACTGCCTTTGTGAGAATGAGCCTCCCAACTAGATTTAAATATCTACTAGTCCATTTGTTGATTTTATGCTTCATTATATTAGTCAATGGCTCCCAAACTTCCTTGCTCATAGGTTAACCAATGAGAGGTATGCCCAGATATTTGGAAGGAAGATGGTCTCTCTAAAAGCTCATAATTTTGGAGAGGTTTATCTAAATGGCAATATTTGTATTGAAAAAAATACTTTTGATTTTGTGAGACTTACCTCTGTACCAGCTGCCAAACTAAAATCTTGCAGAATTTGTTTGTAAGCTTTGGCTTGTTTGACCATTGGTATGCCCTGTAACATGGTGTTATCTAGAAATTGTTGATGAGTCGGAGAGCCTTTGTTTTGGGTGAGCTTGAGACCCTGGATTGTGCGTGCCCTTTTGGTAGAAATGAACACTTTTCCTAATCCTTCCATCATAAGGATAAAGAGAAAAGGAGAGAGCGGATCTCCTTGCCTGAGACCTTTCGAGGGCCGAAAGGATCTGGATGGAGAACCATCGAGAAGAATAGAAAAACTAGGAGATGTTACCAAAGCCATAACACATCTTATCCAATTCTGGACAAAGCCATATGATTTTAGAACTTTGATGTATAACCAACTTAGCTTTTCATAAGCTTTCACTAGTTCCAGTTGTATGATCATCCCTCCCTAATTATTATTCTTCAGAGAGTGCACTATTTTGTGAGCTTCAATGATGTTATCGATAATTTTCCTTCCTTCCACATATCCAGTTTCCTCCTCCGACATGAGAGTTGCAAGAAGCGGCTTGAGTCTGTTTCCAATAACTTTGGAGATCATTTTTTAACTTTGGAGCTTTCCCATTGTGCATCTCATTTATTACATCTTTTACCTCCTCTTCTGTTACTCGTATGTTCATATTATAGTTATCTTCCCTCGTGTCCAGTTTTGGAATATGTTGCGTAAATATTTTAATAGCTAGCGATCTATCTAAGATAAGCTCTTGTGCTATATTTTGAAAATGTTGTACTAGAATGGATTCCATATCTTTTTGTGTTCTTAGCTCTTTCCCTCAAGGATCTATGAGCTTTCTGATTCGATTATGAGCCTGATGTTCCATGGTTGATTTGTGGGAAAACCTTGTATTTCTCTCCTTTAAGCCATTGCACTCTTGATTTCAGCTTCCAGAAGATTTCTTCCTACTCACATCTAATGTCCCATTCCTGTTGGAGAGAGTGAGCTTGCAATTTCCTATCCTCAGTAAAAAATTCCTTGATAAGGATTTGGTTAATTTTCTGTAACTTTTGTTCCACTTCTCTTTTGGCTTTAAAAATGTTGTCAAACTCACTTTTATTCTAATCTTTGAGTTTGACCTTAATGTGTTGGAGTCTCTATTGCAGAAGGTACATTTTTGTGCCTTGAACGGGTAAATCTTCCTTGCACCATTTATCAATATTGGAGATGAAGTCAAGGTGAGTGAGCCAAACATTTTTGAACCTAAAAGGTCTGTTCCTCGGAGTGCCAACGAAAGAAGCTTCTAGCTAAATTGGTAAGTGGTCTGACCCTCCAAAAGGAAGGATAAAAGCATTCAAGTTAGGTCCAGAGAGGAATAGGTTCTCCAAGATGATGAATCTATCTAGTTTTGAGGTAACTTGGGAAGCTCCTCCCCTCTTATTATTCCATGTGAAGGTTCCATTTGTTGTTTCTAAGTCCTTGGGTTTCCTTTCAAGGCTCCATCTATATTGAATTTAAAGTATCTAGGGGTGGGTGGTTGCAAGTAATCCTGCCTCATTGTAGAGTGTGTTGCAATCCGGATTGTGCCTTGGGGGACAAGCTTCTGTAGGCCCAAAAGAAGAAGAATGTGAGCCTCCTAGTGTGATGGAGGATTCGCAGGAGGTTGCTTCTGAATTGTATTTATAGTTTCTTTGAGTTGCGTTAGGAGCTAATCTATTATGTTTTGGGGTGAGCCAAATTTATCATTGAAAATTCTGTTATTGCATTCTTTCCAGGCATTCCAGATTAAAAATCCTAGTATCAATGTCTAAGCTGTGTTGACTATCTCATTCTCAGAAAGTTTTTTCCTCCAATTCTTTAAGGTTTTGGAGATGTCGTTTTTATCCCTGTCAGTTTGCCTAAAGATAGAGGCAACCTAGTTCCATAAGGTTGAGGTGAAGGTACAAAGCTTGAGAAGGTGATCGCTCGTTTCTTCCTGGATACCACATAACTAGCATCTGGATGGTCCCGCAAAACCTTTCTCTATAATATTTTCCCAAGTAACAATATTTTTTTGATGAACCATCCGCATAAACAACTTGTTTTTCATCGAGTGACAGTGCTTCCATAGGTCCTTTCAAATTTTATCCGAGTTTGAAAAATTATAACCAGTGGTAATATTTTTGGCTTCTTTGAGGCTGAAGTTGCCCTCACTACTTCTTCCCCATCTAAGTTGATCTGTGAAAGTAGAGATCAAGATTTTCCTCTTTTCGAGGATTGTAAAAAGAGTTTTAGCCTCGGTCTATAGAGGAATTTCTTCATTGTAAACTAGTACTTTCCATGTTCTCCATTTATGATTGTTCCTTGTCTTACCCCAAAAGTCACTGACCTTTTTTAGTCCTTTGTTGAGAGTGTCCCCTTTGAGAATATCCAATCCTTCTCTACTTAGGTTGGGTTCCTGCTACCAGTTATCCTCCCAAAACCATGCAAGCTTCCCATTTCCAATCTCCCAAAAGCTATGTTTCTAAACTGAAGCTCTATTCTCCCAAGCATTGTTCGAAATATGGGAGTCATGGATATGTCCGGTCATTTTGATGAGATCCCATTCTTGCAAGTCCTTTTTATATTTCTCTTTCTAGAGCTTGGACAATGGGTTGCTTGATTCCTTCAACCATATCCACCTAAGTTTGTCCCCCAAAACTTTTTTGAGAGTTTTTGGGTCATGGAGACTGTTAAACACACATGGTGAGGGAGAACAATTAGGAAAGATAAAGCATGCGATACATTTTTTATTAACAATTTGATATACGTTTATAGTACATTTGGTGACCATTGGGATTCACATCCCAAGGTCTCTTGGATTGCTTTGTCCATTCGGCTTCCACGCTAACCCTTTAGGATTAGGTGTCCAACATTCCCCCCCTTAATCCGAAGGGTTATGTATGAGTCCAAGAAAAGAGTTGTAATACAAAATGTGAAAATATGCATGGCGGCACTATGCTGAATGTGCTCTATGAAATGTTGGTAAAAAAGGGCGGTGGTTTAAGGATAGCCACCAACACTGGAACGCTTAGTGCAGTTCCTGGAACTCTTCCAAACTTCGCAAGAAGTTGTAAGTCTTCTGCTAGAGGAAGTGATCCTATTGTTTTAAAGAGGGAAAACTTCAACCGTAAAAGGGAGGCCTCACCCCACATAAAAGGTAAAAATTCAACCTGAAAAGGGAAGTATCAACCTGTGATGGTTTAAGGATGACCAACAACTCTGGAATGCTTATGCAATTCCTAGAACTCTTCCAAAACTAGCAAGAAGCTGGAGTCTTCTGCTAGAGGAAGTGTTCTCAATTTTGTTCCTGGAACTCTTCCAAAACTGGCAAGAAGTTGAAGTCTTCTGCTAGAGGAAGTATCCCAGATCGCCAACTGAAGGCATGTTCAGGCATCTTTGTCTCTGGCTACAACTCTGAAACTGATGTGGCATGTTGTGGCTCAGGCTCGCTTGATGTGGCTTTGAAGCTTGTAGATGACGATCATTTCCCCCCTTGTCAGATACAAGGTGAGAAGATGGAGAAAACTCAACTGCAAGACTCTTCATTATTCTGGAACAAGTTCTAAAATGTGTTTGGAATATCTTCTTAGCTGTTGATGCCCATTCCAAGAAGCGATCCATCCTAGATGAATCTTTGTTCTTGCAAGACGTTTGTTGCTGAAGCATCTGTTTGAAGAATGGGTGGTTTTATGACAATGCTTACATGGATGAAGATCAAAACAATGATATTTCAAATGGCCAACTTGATCAAAGTGTTGGCATTTCATGATCTATTGTTGTTGTTGTTGCTGTGGAAGAGGAGCAGAGTCTGGAACAACTGAAGCTGAACTGTCATGAGTAGCAGGTGAACTTTCATGAATGAAACTAGCACTCTGAAACTGAATGGGTTTTGAGTAGTCTGGAATATGAAAGGACAAGTCCTTATCATAACCAAGACCGGTTCTGTGCTTGTTGTGGACAAGTTGTTCCCAAGCTCTGATGATGGGCTTGGGAAGTGCACACTGAGTTTCTGCATCTGCATGTGCAATTGCTCCATTATTAACTTGCTGTTTATGGGAGTCTGTTTCAATCTTCTGAACGAAAACAGGTTCAGAAAGATGACTCCATTGCTGTAGTTATTCTTGCTGTAGCTTTGTCTCAAGCTGCAAAAACTCAATATTTTCTTGTGCATTTTGCAAGCAAGTTTGAATGTCATAGAGAGTGTCTTTCCTAATTTGCACTGTGTTGTCAGCAGTTGATACGATTAGAGTCCTCAATAACTCTAATATTTTTTCAAGCTTAGCCATTTTTCTACACCTTAAAGAAAACCTTCAAAATCCCACATAAAAATATCAGCTGCTAAATATCTTCAAGCTACACAAAGAAAATCCTGCAGATTAAAGAAAAACGTAGGGCAAGCGCTGGTGGCTTAATGAGCAGACTATTGCAACTGTGGCACTTTTCATTGCATCCACAACAAATATTTTAGTTCCAAAATATGGCGGCAAGATTATTGATATTGTCAGCAAAGATTTGAGAACGGAAATCACCAAAATAGCCAAAACTCTGTATAACCAATGAAAGAATTTTTCAATAAGAAATCCTAATCAGGACCAGTCTGCATAGAACAATATTTCCTTAGTGCCAAGCCAATCAACAATGCAAGAGTCCTGAACAATCTGAAGTGCATGGAAATATATACACCGAAATTTGAATTAAATTTGGACTGAGACCTCTTCCAATACAAATCCCTTTTACTCAACACTTGCTCTTCAAAAAAAACTGAGTGGTATTAATGTCGAGAATCTTTATTACACTTACCAATTACATCAGTATTGACCCAAATATCATCTGTAGAACTTAACTCCCAAATGGTATCGCTCTCAATGATCAGCCAACTCTGAATTCACCAGTATGATCAGTTTAAGTGTCTGAGCTTTCAGTGACAAAATGAATCTCAAAAGAGATATACGGAACATAATCTACCTCTATGAAACTCCTATTAAACTTTCAGAGTAGTTTTAGTAACCACAATGCAAAATAGAGTCAACGGAGATGTCCACAACGACAAACGACCTTAAAGAAAAATAAGCAATCCTTCAAAAACTCAGTAGACTAGTGATATTGAAGTTGAAAGGTATTCTGGCCTGCGCATCCAGAATCCGTTGGTGTCTGCAGGGAGCATGAACACTCAGGCAATTAGAACTGCTATGACGGGTGATGATATTACCGGCTGCTGGGCAACAGTTGGGGTGCTGACTGAAAAAGGAAATCCCAAATTAAGTAGCACTGGGAAGAATTTTACTGTATGGAAACTAGGATCACTTGATGAAACTACTATTTCTCTTTTCTTATTTGGTGATGTATATAACCGTCACTGGAAGGAATCACCTGGCAGTATCTTCATTGCGTTCCAAAGCACCTTCGATTCTTTGATTCTACTTGCTTTCAACTGGCATCTTCCTGAGAACTCCATATCTATCCGATCCCTTGGTGCGGATTTTATCTCAAAACTAGTTAAGATATCCGGAATAATCATTGGTGCTTCCAAAACAAAGGCAACATACATTTCATTGCTTTGTAAGAACTGCAAGAATGTTAAGTCTGTTCCATGCCGCCCCAGGCTTGGTGGTGCCATAGTGCCTCGTTCATGTGACCATGCTCCTCAACCTGGGGAGGAGCCTTGCCCCATAGATCCATGGGTTATAATGCCCGATAAGAGCAAATACGTGGACCAGAAAACCTTAAAGATGCAGGAGAATGCAGAGGATGTGCCGACTCGAGAGTTACGTAGGAATATGCTGCTTGCCGTGGATCGGAACTTGGTGCAGTCTATCGTACCTGGCATTCGAGTGACTGTGTTGGGAATTTATAGTATCTACCAAGCAAACAATTCTTCCGTTCATAGGGGGGCTGTTGCGATCAGGCAGCCCTATATTAGAGTTGTGGGCATTGAGTAGGCCACTGAAGCTACTTCCAGTGCTCCTTCTTCCTTCAGCGTAGACAAGGAAATAAGGCAGCGATGGTTGGAATTAGGAATTATCGGAAGCGCTCTGGACAATTTCAAACCACTTAAGTTCTGTCCGGTCTACGGTGAAAAGAAATTCGTCGTTGGTGATGAATTATCAGCCTCTTATGTGCACTGTGAACCTGAATTTCTTGATTATGACGCCATTGATATTAATACGAAGCCGCAAGATTTAATTGAATTCCATTTTCATCAGCTTTTGGATTGTTTCTTCGAGAGTCCTGAATTTCTTTGTAGGAACTAGATATTCATATAAGTGAAACTTCCTCCATAGAAGACAAATGTTTCATTCTATAACGACTCCTTAAATGTATACTGGTTCCTTCCTATTCAAGCAACCCAAACAATTACGTGTCACGCCGAATACCACAAAATATTAAGGACGCTAGTCTTTGGTAGTTGTGTCCACATGCAAGTCACACATTAATGGTTTTGATGAGTCATCGACAGATTTGGTTCTGAATAGCAGGAAATTTCAAGCGTGCCATGGTTATTGAATTTGAGATAATCGAAAGTCTTTATAAATCAATCTCTTGTCTCTAAATTCAGCATGTATATGTGATTCGTGATTATGGCAGCTCCATTGGCACGTCATTGATATTTATTTTCTGACGAGCCATTGGTCATTGGTGTTGTCACTGCATGATATGTAAGACTCATTTGGTGTATCTCTTTAACGTTGTCCAGACTCCAAAATTCGAGATTTTTTTTTTTTTTGAATTGGTTTTCACAACTTTATTCAACACAAAGTTAAAATGGGGACTTGAGCTCTTACACTGGAACCTGCAGACTGCAGATCGGGATTTCTTGTAAATACCGTGACCGCTCCACGAGCTGGGGATGGCCGAGAGCCAATCTAATTGCGATGCATACATTCCAGCATCCAGACAACATCATGCATGGCCAGACATCTTCAGGCACGCGTCCCTCTTTCTGTGCAGCTTCAGGGAGCGTTTCTCCTCTTAGACGTTTGGTATGTCAGGCAACCTTCCTTGTCAGAGAGCGTTTCTTATTTCCTTCAGGCAGCAGCGTTACCATTTCCAACGTTACCATTTCCTCAGTAGCGTGATTAGGCAGCGTTTCACTCAGCAACGTTTCAGTAATGTCAGAACAGGTGACAGACCAGCGTTTAATAATGAGGTGCAGTGCAGGTGTGCAGAGTCAGTGTACTATATGGAGCAGGTAAGAGGTATTCAGAAGAACAGGCAGGCAGATTTAAACCGGCCAGCACTATTCAAGGCAATTACACACGCCACACATCATGGCTCTGATACCATGTTAAACACACATGGTGAGGGAGAACAATTAGCAAAGATAAAGCATGCGATACATTTTTTATTAACAATCTGATATACATTTATAGTACATTTGGTGACCGTTGGGATTCACATCCCAAGGTCTCTTGGACTGCTTTTTCCATTCGGATTCCACGCTAACCCTTTAGGATTAGGTGTCCAACAGAGACCTAGACCCCCATGTGGTTTCGGTTTTCAAAGTTTGTCCCAAGCTAGCAGAGCCCATTTCATTTTTTCCTCCCCTTTTACCCAAAGAAAATCTCTTTGCATGTTCCTGATTTGCTGAGCTACTCGTCTAGGGATAGGAAGAACAAAAAACATGTATATTAAAATAGATTGTAGGACTGCCTTTGTGAGAATGAGCCTCCCAACTAGATTTAAATATCTACTAGTCCATTTGTTGATTTTGTGCTTCAGTATATTAGTCAATGGCTCCCAAACTTCCTTGCTCATAGGTTTGTCAATGAGAGGTATTCCGAGATATTTGGAAGGAAGATGGTCTCTCTAAAAGCTCATAATTCTAGAGAGGTTTATCTAAATGGCAATATTTGTATTGAAAAAAATACTTTTGATTTTGTGAGACTTACCTCTGTACCAGCTGCCAAACTAAAATCTTGCAGAATTTGTTTGTAAGCTTTGGCTTGTTTGACCATTGGTATTCCTTGTAACATGGTGTTATCTACAAATTGCTGATGAGTCAGAGAGCCTTTGCTTTGGGTGAGCTTGAGACCCTGGATTGTACGTTCCCTTTTGGTAGAAATGATCACTTTGCCTAATCCTTCAATCATAAGGATAAAGAGAAAAGGAGAGAGCAGATCTCCTTTCCTGAGACCTCTCGAGGGCCGAAAGGATCTGGATGGAGAACCATCGAGAAGAATAGAAAAACTAGGAGATGTTACCAAAGCCATAACACATCTTATCCAATTCTGGACAAAGCCATATGATTTTAGAACTTTGATGTATAACCAACTTAGCTTGTCATAAGCTTTCACTAGGTCCAGTTGTATGATCATCCCTCCCTAATTATTATTCTTCAGAGAGTGCACTATTTTGTGAGCTTCAATGATGTTATCGATAATTTTCCTTCCTTCCACATATCCAGTTTCCTCCTCCAACATTAGAGTTGCAAGAAGGGGCTTGAGTCTATTTCCAATAACTTTGGAGATGATTTTTATATTACATTACGGAGGGCTGTGTGTCTGAATCGATCTCAATCATTGCTTTATCCTGTTTAGGAAATAGGGCTATGAAGGAGGTATTTAGCACTTTTAGGATTGTTTTTCAAATTTTTGAATCCTCCACCACCTCTAGTATGTCCCGTTTGACTATTTCCCAACCTACCTTGAAGAAGTCAACATTGAACCATCCGATCGAGGAGCTTTCCCATTGTGCATCTCATTTATTACATCTTTTACCTCCTCTTCTGTTACTCGTATGTTGATATTATAGTTATCTTCCCTCGTGTCCAGTTTTGAAATATGTTGCATAAATATTTTAATAGCTAGCGATCTATCTAAGATAAGCTCTTCTGCTATATTTTGAAAATGTTGTACTAGAATGGATTCCATATCTTTGTGTGTTCTTAGCTCTTTCCCTCAAGGATCTATGAGCTTTCTGATTCGATTATGAGCCCAATGTTCCATGGTTTATTTCTGGAAAAACCTTGTATTTCTCTCCTTTAAGCCATTGCACTCTTGATTTCGGCTTCCAAAAGATTTCTTCCTGCTCACATCTAATGTCCCATTCCTGTTGGAGAGAGTGAGCTTGCAATTTCCTATCCTCAGTAAAAAATTCCTTGATAAGAATTTGGTTAATTTTCTGTAACTTTTGTTCCACTTCTATTTTGGCTTTAAAAATGTTGTCAAACTCACTTTTATTCTAATCTTTGAGTTTGACCTTAATGTGTTGGAGTCTCTATTGTATAAGTTATATTTTTGTGCCTTGAACGGGTAAATCTTCCTTGCACCATTTATCAATATTGGAGATGAAGTCAAGGTGAGTGAGCCAAACATTTTTGAACCTAAAAGGTCTGTTCCTCGGAGTGCCAACAAAAGAAGCTTCTAGCTAAATCGGCAAGTGGTCCGACCCTCCAAAAGGAAGGATAAAAGCATTCAAGTTAGGTCCAGAGAGGAATAGGTTCTCCAAGATGATGAATCTATCTAGTTTTGAGGTAACTTGGGAAGCTCCTCCCCTCTTATTATTCCATGTGAAGGTTCCATTTTCCGTTTCTAAGTCCACTAGCCTCAAGTTGATTAGGAAATTCTGGAAAGCAATAGAGTCTCTTCCTATTACTCTAGTTCCTCCTTTCTTCCATCGAATATTTGATCATGTTGAAATCTCCAACCAAAATCCAGGGCATTACTGGGTGTCTCTCCCTTAGCTCCTCTAGTGAGGTGAGAATCTTGAGTTCATCTTTAGGTTTTTGAGGACCATATACATTTGTGACCATATAGATTTCCTTGTCACCAAAAGGTTGGATAACCATTGAAGGGTAGTTCCTAGATGCTTCCGCATCGAGAATGCCAAATTTTTGGGGATTCCAGAGAGTAAGAATCACACTCATTGTTTTATTGGCTTTGACTTCTTGGTGCTCATATTTACTGGGCCATTCATTATGCATCTCCTAGAATTTATCTATGGAACATTTTGTTTCCTATATGAACACCATGTTTGGGTTTTCTTCTTTTAATCTATTGCTGAGATTCCTCTGTTTCCTTTTACTTCATAAACCCCTCATATTCGAGGTTGTGAGCTTCATAATGATGGGTTTTTGAATGAGTAACTAGTGAGATCTTTCATCTTACCTGATTTGATCATGAGCTTTCCACACTCTATTAGCAGCTCATTTTGTCTTTTTCTTCCTCTTTTCCTGCCTGGGTTTTTGACCAAGTGTCCTGATATTTCCTCCATTGGTTTGACCCCTCTATGGTCCTTCCTTTCATCGCTTCTTTTGATTCCTAAGGCTTTTGTCTGAGATCTCTAAAGGAGAGCTCTTGTACTCTCTCAAAATCCTCTTGTGGCAGGGAGTCTATCCCTTTGTTGATTTCCTCATTTCAGATTTTTTCTAGATCAAGATTATCCCTCTCAGGAATCTCATGTAGTTCTTGGTCCTCTGTCGCAACTTTACTTGGGGTAATCTCTTCATCCCTACTTAGTTCCATGTTGCTTGGTATGGTTTCGTTGTTTTCATGTATTATTTCCATGTTGTCCTCCTTTTCCATCTCTATATGATGGTTGTCTAGTGTAACAACCTTTCCGATGTTCCCCCCTTCTTCTAAAATTTCAAAACTGTTGCGACTTGATAACTTGTTTTCACTCTGTTGCTTCTAGTACTTTCTTCCCCCTCCTTTCCCTCTAACTCCCATCTTGGTGAATCCTTCAGGGTCTTTGCCTGTGTTGGTTCTCGGATTATCCTCCCTTTTGTTTTGTGGGTAGTCTATAAATAGATGCCCATGCTCATGACATTTTCGACATCTAAAAGGCACATGTTCATAGTGAAGGAGGTATATTTACCTCGCAGAGTTGCCCCTAATATTTTTAGAAAATGTCCTAATTTATTTCCTATAGCTTTTAAGGATTTAGTGAGCCAATAATCTAAAGGTAGGGAGTAAAGTCTTGTCCATACCACGACTGATGTGAATGTTTCTTGTTCCAGGACAAAGTTCATTACCCAAGGTAGCATATATAGTCCTGCAGTAGCATAGAAATAGGGTCCTCCTTCAAACACTCTATTCTTGTCCTTTAAGCTAGTGAAAACTATGCACCTGCAGTGTAAGATCAATCAGAACCACCGAGGGTTTGATGGTTGACATGGGCTTACAGGGTCCTACTGCAAATTTGTACACATTTTTCGCACTCATCTCTCCTACCTTCTAAGCTCCGCATGAGTTTCTTCGTGTTCATTAGCTTTGCTACTTTTCAATTCTTTTGAGTATGTCATGTTTTTTCTTACCTCCAAGGGTTTCATGAATCCATTCAAACTCTTTTCCCTGCTTCTATTTCCATTTCTATTTCTACTTTAAAGTAAATCAATAGTACCATCCAACAAAAATAAATGAACTAGATATAAATGGAAAAGGAGATTTTTTATTCTTGATTTTTAAAATGTAGTTCGTAAATTTATTATTGATAATTAAAAAGTAAGAAATATTATTCCTTCAAAACATGAGAGATAATTCCTATTATTTACTTAAATGATAAATTATCTAAACTACTTAAAAATGAGTTTCTTAACCATATATAAGAATGAAATGTTATTGATATACAAAAGCCTAATCTTATTATCATAAGTTAACAACCTTAATTAAATTACTAAACATGAAAATTGATACATTATTTAAGATTATTTTATTATATTTAATTTTTTGCAGTAAGTGTTTTCCAAAATTTTTCCTACCTTTTAAAATAACTAAAATATTGGTTTCATAAAATTACATATGTAGAATTTACAAATTTCCACTAAAACTATATAATTCATTTTAAAACTGTATAATTCATTTTATAATAATATATGGTGCAATTCTACATTCAAGTGAGGATGTAATAGTTAAAAAAAATATATTATAAAAATATATACCTTAATATTAAAAATAAGTAAAATAATTAAAATATTCATATTAATTTTACATGACATATGCATTATTTGAATGCTCAGATACATCTGATTAAAACTTAATTTCTTATCCCATATGTGATTTATTTTATTATTAATTTAACACAAATAGTAATCGAATAATTATGAGCACCTAAATTTTATGTTATACATCAGACAGGCTCTCTTCAACAACCTGGCGGACCCTTATTTTATATTTTTTGGGATCATTGCTGTACAACTTAGCAGCTTCTGGATTCGCAGGAGAATCTGGATTTGGGTCACACAATAATGACTGCACCCACATGATAAAAACATTACAGCTAAGAACATTTGTAGCCTAGGCTTCCCTTTAGAATGCCACATTATACTTCATGAAGAACAGCTTACAACGAAAATGTTACCTGAATTGATGTGAGAACTGCTGCGACATCGTAGGCTGGGCTCCACTGCTTTTGCAAAATGTCCAGGCAAATGGCACCATCACCGTAAACTGCACAGGACGAACCAAAGATCACTTAGTTGATGATTAACAACGACATCTTTAAACCAAGGATCTGATATGCCCGGTAAGAGTTTGAGAACAAGATGGGTAGATTTCATTGTTCATACAGCATCAAATATTATTAAATAAACATAATGAATAATCAATTTGTATTTACTGAGAAGTAAGAAATTTAGGTTTGCGTAGAGAACACTTACCATTCGGGTGAAACATATTAGACACAAACCTCACATTTGGAGGCGTGTTAGGGTAATCCTCCCTGAACTCGAGCGTTAGCTTGAACATGCCTACAAAATTGCGATACAACACTCATCGGGTTCAGTCAATCGAAATTTCTTAAGTAGACAGGAAGACTTATTCTGGGGAAATACTCACCGCCATCCCATGTAGTGTCTGAAGGACTGCAGACGATTATGGGTACAGGTCAGTCAGTAAATGTGAAAAAATCTTAATTTTAAAACCAGAAAAAAATTAAGTTTAATAGGAACCACTTGTGTTATACAATTATGTTTTATATATAAGAGTTTATCAACCTAATTAGATAAATAGAAATGAATACCACCACATTTGTGACTTGGGGTTAGAATTTATTTTATGCTTCATAGAAAATAAATGGTGAAAACAAAAAAAGGGGAAATAAAATTTGGTATGTAGGGATAAGTCATGCTATGTTTATTGAAGTCTCAGCCAAGAAAAAGTCAATAGTATTTTGTTGGCCAAGAGTTAAAAATTTGAGGGCTTCGAGTTGTTTCTAGTTAACTATGTGGTTGAAACCTCTAGGATGAGAGTTAAATAAACTTTCCACCATATTTAAGAAAAAAATTTGTGAAAAAAAAATCTTAACAAAAAATATAGATTCTATCCACAACTCTTGAGAAATTATTCTATTCAAAACACTTGTACTAGAGTTTTAGATTTTAATTAATATTCTCTATCAAAATTTTAGCAAAATACAATTTCTAAAATAAACACTCACCAAGACATGAGATTCTAATTTAGGTATAAACTTTCTCACAAGAGGAGTATGGGATTGGATTCTAGTTAAACCTCTTTGCTAAAAATTGAGATGATATAAATAAACAGAAATTGAAAAATGGGTAATCATTATGCCTAGCCCACTAAAACTAGAGTAGTTTCTTTTAATAGCCATTTAAAGCTAGAGTAGTTTCTTTTTCCAAATGATAGTAGTGGCTTCCCCACATGGTGACCAAAAGTGTTAAGCAGAGTTGTGGGTAAGTAATTTTATGCATGCATGATATAGAATCAAGTGTTAAAAAGATTTGAGTTTAAGATGAATATAGGTTAGTCATAATATCATAATTATTGAGAGCATGTTGTCCTTTATAAAATAAATATAATGTCATTTTCACATAAATTTATTTTAGACCCATATAAAATTATTAGGATATACATTTTGTCATGTATAGTGTTTAAGAATATTTATTTTCAGTTGGTAGTTTCTATTAAAGAGTATTGTGTAGTACCTTTACTTTTAGACTTTAGCAATTAGATAGATAGAAGTGTTTGTCTATTAAAGAGTATTGTAGAGTATCTTTACTTTTAGACTTTAGCAATTAGACATATAGAAGTGGATTTCTTGAGACACAAACAAAGGGGTCTCATACACCTATTTGGTATCTCCTTTTATTTTCACCTTAAAATTGGATGTCTGTTATTATTAGTATCCCATCAATGTTGAGGATAACATGTTGTGTCAAATAATATAAACTATAAATTGCACCATATGTTGCAAGTGAAACACAATAGGGCATGAGAAAGAGTAGCATAGATTATTATGTGATATGTTATGGGATTTAATTGAATATTTAAATGATAAATATGAATTAAGGATAACAATCATGATTTATCCCAATGAAGCATGTCTAATACTAATCAAATTCACATGCATCACACAAATAAGGTCAAACCCTTTCAAAATTTTAAATCAAATACACATGCATCATATAGATAATTTGAATCCTTTCAATTTTTTCAGGCTTCAAACTAATTCACTATTGTATTAATTATATCTTCTGGAATTACAAAAACAAGTTCCAATCCATTCAAAATTTTTAATGAAATCCTCATGCATCATATATAATTTTAATCCTTTAAACTTTTTCATCCTTAAGAATAATTTATTGTTGCTAATAATTTGCATTCGGTGGGCCATAAACATAGATTGGGATCAACTATTGATTTTAGCAATGTCAAGCAAGAAAGAAAAGATCTACTTAGTGGGTATGATGGGGTCTCCCCTCATTTCCATGATTATTACTCTAAATAATGGGATGATCAGCCAAAATATCAAATGACATACAATGAAGATTCCAAACTTTAAATATTTTTAGATAACATATTGTACCTCCCATATTATTGGTGGTTAATGTGGATTAAATACAGTATTCTTTACCAAGTCTTGTTTCAAAATTTGTATATTGTCAATTTATGTTGTTCCCAATCAAGGTTTCCTTTCCCACTTTATGTTTTCATGCAATTCCCTTCCATGCCCTCAGATTCTGCTTGAGACTTAAAATATAGAGTCCTTAAGATCCTTAACTATTTAGAAGAGATGCTTTTTGAATTCATATGTAAAATATGATACGTACTGTGTTGTATGTTGTAATGATGATGTACATACCCCATATGTAATAATTGAAAATGAACTATGTGTAGATATTCCTTTGATAATAGTAAAATTTTTGTCTCTCTACCCTTGTTTTTATTTTTCTTGCTCATTATTTGTTTTAAATGGAAATTGCATTAGATATTTTTCATTAATTACTTCCACCATCACGAAGACATAGGTATACCCTATCTAGAAAGGAAGGAAAGCAACAAGAAACTCTTTCCTAGCAACCAACTCTGATATAGAATTTGTAAGTTATCCCAAATGGATTGAATTAGTTTCCTCATGAAAGGTTTTTTGACACAATATTTTCTACTAAGAAGAAATATTAGTCACCCATAAAATGTTTCTAGACACAATCCTTTCCACTTATAATGAATGTAGGTAACTATGATCATATCTTAGGAATGCATGCTTGCTTGGGTTATTATTCATGCCATTAGTTTTCCATGCAACGAATATATATGAAAAGTAATTAAGCTTTCAATCATCTCAAGGGCCATTTGAAATGAAATTTAAAATTTGGAATGTGATTTTATCCCCTATTGCATGTTAATAAATGTTATTTGAGAGGTAAATCTATTTCACCATTAAATAAACTAGGGAAAGGTCTTCATTTAAAATCCCTTAAATCACAATCATGATGAAAATATTCAAGAGAAATACAAAAAGGCCCTAGAGTTAGTGCATGGTTTCAATCATTTGAATGGCCATTTTATTAAACCACAAATCCATGTTTTCTAATGAATTTAAAACTTTGGAAAATGCATTTATATTCTATTGCATATGAATTAATTGTCATTTAAGTGGCAAATGCATTCTATATCTAAAGCAACCACAAAGAAAGTCCTCATTTCAAAACTTGTTATTTAACTTCACAACAGAAATATTCTTTATCTTTATGCCTATATAAAAATTACCTGTTCCATTTTCTTTCCTAGCTCGAGGCTATTAAATATGATCACTTGTGGATTCATTTGTTTTGCTTGTCACTCTCACTTTTGTATAAGACAACCCCATTGTTATTTTTGTTCCACACTAGCATTCACGATTATGTACATGGACATATGGATGTATGATATAAGGAAGAATAAGTGGACAAGGATGAGTCCATGTTAGCTCTTGATCTTGATTTTTTTTTTCTTGTAGGAGTAATTGACAAAAAAGTAATATTCTTTATCTTTATGCCTATATAAAAATCATCTGTTCCATTTTATTTCCTAGCTCGAGGCTATTAAATATGATCACTTTTGGATTCATTTCTTTTGTTTGTCACTCTCACTTTTGTATAAGACAACCCCATTGTTATTTTTGTTCCACACTAACATTCAAGATTATGTACATGGACGTATGGATGTATGATATAAGGAAGAATAAGTGGACAAGGATGAGTCCATGTCAGCTGTTGATCTTGATTTTTGTTTCCTTGTAGGAGTAATTGACAAAAAAAGTGTATGTAGTTGGAGGTTCTAGTAAGAGCCTTGTCGAAGGCTATTAGCTCTCTTACGTGGAATTTTATGATCCCATTGAAAACACATGGAGGGATGCAAAATGTGCACTAGGTTCCATTGTTGAACATCCTTCTAATATTCTTAAACATGTAGTAGTGGTAGATGGGATTTTATGTGTAACAATACCATAGAGCATTAGAGTTTAGAAGAATGGGAAAAGTAATATCTTGTTACATATACATGGTCACAAATAAAGTCTCGCTTACATGAAGGATGGGGAAGCCAAGCATTGTTATGGATGGTAAGCTCTATATTATTCATTTTAGTGGTTATAAGAAATATATTCCACAAGATGATTATTGCGTGACTGTAAAGTGTCATCTTGAAGATCTTTTCTTGGGTTGGGATCCAAAATTTCTTTTAGAAATGCCAACCTACAAAAAAATGATTTACCTAGTGGGTATTATGGGGTCTGCACTCATTTCCATAATAGTTCGTCTAAAGAATGGGAAGATGAGTCAAAGTATCAAATGGTATACAATGAATATTCTAAATGGTATACCTTTTTTAGTAGCTTGGGGCATTGTACCTGTCATATTCTTGGTTATTAATGTCAATTATTAAATGCAATATTCACTACCAAGTCTCATTTAAAAATTTATATGTCCACACCTTTTATTCATTTCAAAATTTGTATATCCACACCTTCTATTGTTCGCAATGAGAGTTCTTATATCATAACAAAGAATACAAATTTCCTATGGAACAAACAATTAATGGTGATATTGATAGAGTATTATAGAGTTTTCCCAAGTGGGTTTCATTCTTCTTGTTGTCTTAAGTGATTTTAATGAAATAGTCACCCATTAGACCCTTGATTTCGTTCTATGTAAACATGGGTATAGTTTATAAATTCCACTCAAAATACCTTGTATAATAAGTGAGCCAAGATGAGAGAGAAGCCACACAAAAGACCTTGTACGCCATCTATAGGAAAAACAAGACACCAAACCTTAAGAGTCAACACAACGAAATGCCAAATAAATTTTAAGAAGCTAGAACTTGACGTGCCCTATAAGAGTAAGAAGAGAGACCATAGTGGAAAATGCCACAGCAAGAAGGAGATCCATATGGTAATGAAAACAAAAACCATGGTAGCATGACTTAATGCAACCAACTCATCCCAATGGAAAAATTTAAGTTATAATTGTTTATGACAACCTTAAAACAATAAAATGTTATTCGTTTTATTAGATGTTATACATTTCATTAGAATTAAAAATTAGTTATTAAAATAAATTTAAATCAACAATTATTACAAATTTATAGGTTGTATTACATTTGCAAAATTGAAGCATCCATTTTTTCTAAATGAATTTATTTATTAAAAAATAATAATATCATCCATAGTCATATTACTTAATTGTTAAAAAAAATAAACCCCACTTACTACAAATATTTCAAAATGTTGGAAGCTCAGTAATTGAAACAATTATATATGTATCTCAACAAGAAAATGCTATTATTTTTATTTGATGTTATAGATTTCATTGAAATAAAAAAATTAGTTAATTAAATATATTTTAATCAACCATTCTTAGAAATGAAAAAATAGTTAATAAAATAGATCTAAATCAACAATTCAATTAATAATTTATATTACATTTGCAAAATTCAAGCATCAATTTTTTTAAATTAATTTATGTATTGATAAATAACAATATCATCCAAGATTCTTTAATAAGTATAATCACATAATTTACAAGGAAAACCCCTAGGCTCTGAGCTCTGAGCTATCACCCTGCACCCAATGCTCAGTCCTGCGCCTTTGTGCCACCAGATACTTCGAGCGCGTCATTCATGTCAGAAACGTTAGTAGTTTCAGATTTTGGCTTCTACTGGGCATCACGTCATGTCCTCCCTCATGGGAGGGGCGGGATCTCATGCCCCCCCTCCTTCAAATGATCGGTAGGTGAACGACGGCGCTCTCGTGACCCCCCCGCTTACACCTAGTTCATCTCCAGATCAAGGTCAAAGCTCTGAACAACCTGACATATTAGTACAACACACAGACAAGGACGAAGAAGAGAATAATGCTCCAAGGGCGTCACAGCCAAAGGCGACATCGACAACTTGCATCCCAAAAGCGTCAGAAAGAATGAAAGTTGAGCTACCCAATCATAGAATCAATGGCAAAATACAATACATGAAAGATCATGCACTCATTGGAAAATTTCTCGGCTTCACGCCAATGGAAAAAGCCTTATACGGATGGATCGCCTCCAAATGGAAACCCAAAGGACAAGTTTCGTTGTTACTAGGCACTAAAGGCTTCTTTACTGCTATATTCAACTGCCTGGAGGATCAAATCAGAGTATTTGAAGGAGGCCCCTACTTCTTCAACTCAGCTGGTCTCTTTATGAGAGACTGGAAACCGAGGTTCAATCCTGATACAGAAGATCTCAGTCATGCTCCAGTCTGGATTCGCATGTATTCCCTTCCATCGGAGTACTGGAGAGAAGAAACTTTGAAGGATATCGGAGATCGCATTGGCACCTTCATAAAAGTTGCAGAGGAAACCAAAAATAGAAGATTAACCTCATATGCAAGGATCTACGTCGAGATGCATCTAAAGAAGACACTCGCAGACTCGGTAAGTCTTTATCACGATGACTTTGAATGGATTCAACCTCTTGATTATGAACATATCCCGTTCCGGTGCCGTAAATGCCATGAACATGGCCATCTATTTAGGGATTGTCCTCTGACCACCCAGCTCAAATCTTCTGCTAATGAGATTAATAAAGACTCTGAGGGTTTTATTAAAGTGCCCAATCGACGCAGACATACCGAAAAACATGTTGTTGCTCCCTCTAGCCCCAAGAAGGCTACCTCCCAGAATATATTTCAAATCCTTACCCCTCAAGATTGTTGAAAATAATACTGAGAGGGGGGGTGAATCAGTATTATCTATTCCTTTTACCAAATCTTCCTTATTTATACTTTGAATTATTTTTTCATATCAGTACCATAAAATAATGAGCATGAACAAGAAAAATAGACAGTCACATCAAAGAACACCAGATATAAGGTGGAAACCCAATGTGGGTGAAAACCAACTGCTGCAATATGTCTCTATCTTCTTTCAAATTAGAAACTCCTTTTACAATGGTCTTGTACTGGTGCAGTCCTTTACCAGTACGCAGGCTGCAACCTGCAGAGAGCTACAAGTATCTCTCATTTTCCAGTCTCTCCTGGAAGGGAGCTACAACCCCCTACTTCTTTTTAAGGACCACTTTTCATAAATTTTCAAACTGGATCCATATACATCAAATGATCATCAAGTACATGTAGATTTCACAGTC